>JAFBJW010000258.1:749281-983145 GCA_016785235.1 Pseudorhombus dupliciocellatus
TGTGTGTGTGTGTGTGTGTGTGTGTGTGTGTGTGTGTGTGTGTGTGTGTGTGTGTGTGTGTGTGTGTGTGTGTGTGAGAGAGAGAGAGAGAGAGAGAGAGACGTATAACCAAGACATTACCAGCCTAGACACCTGCTTAATGCACTGTACTCCTTCTGAATAATCTTGCTTTCAGGGCCTTCGTTCCACTACAGCCCCCACCTGGCCAGAATGCCACTCAGTGGGAGAAAGTCCAGTACCTTTTTGAAGAGCTTGGGAGTAGCCGTAAGTATAGTCTTTTCAGAAAATATTTCTTCCTTTCATATTTGATTTTGTTTAGGTAGAGCCAGAAGGTCATTTTCAATGCCATTCAACTTCATACAAAACAAACAATTCCCTCGATCTTAGAAACTGCATGTAGACATTCTGATGACTACTCAGTGACCCATTCCTGTATTGATTTTGTAGAAAGCTCTCAGTTTATTTCAGAAAGTGCACTTTGATGACAAGACACTCATTGTAGATTCATCTCTGCATTCATTTTCCAAACCGGCCCTTGCAAAACATTTCCAAAACAGTACATTTAAAGCCTAAATATCAGTGTCAAATCCAGTGGTTAATCATGTTTCTAGTAAGTAAAACTATTGGTTGACTTCACTTGCTAAACATAGTCTTTTGCTGATGCAAATACAGGATCATTGCCAAATATGTTCTCCTAAGAGTCTTCTGACCCTTAGTCACTTGGGGATCAAAGAGGAACTTGAACCATCTGGCTCTCTTCACAGTAGTGGACCCCTACATGCTCTCCCCAGCCTTCCTTTCTCGGCACAGGAGGAAATTGCTTGCTGCTAGGAGGAAATGTTAGAATCATCCCTTTTCTAATCCCCATCTCTTCTCTCTCCAGATGGGAGGTTAATTGCATAAAGGAAAGGCACTTTTGCCACATAACCCTGCTAACTGCTTTGCAGTGACTCTTCATTAAAGCCACTACATCTTTAATGGGTCCATCATTACATTTGTTGCAACTAATGCAGTCCCTGTTCAGAATGTGGCTGTCAGCAGGGGCTGATTGCTTGGCATCGTGTTAATCCACCTTGCAGTTTTCTTGAGAACATCATCCAATTCACATCATGCAAATTACCCATTGTAGAAACATACAAAAGTACAGAGGTACCAAACCCCCCCCGGGCGGGGGAAATAATCGAGCTACATGGAAATGGGTAGACCTCTGTGCCTGGCTTACAAAGTGTGCTTGATGTCTGGCCCCTGATTAGTAAACTATTTCCTTAAATATAGGCACTCAAACAACCAAACAACAAAAGAAAAGCACAGCAATATTACATGAAAAAAAGAGTGAAATATACAATGCACCACAAAGTGTAGCATAAAATCCACCCTGGCAGTACTCGTTTTGGAAGTGAAAAGAAATATATACAGTTTCATATTCCACCATTTATAGATTGATGTTCCAGTGCTGCCTGGAGGTTTTCCAGTCAGGGAGCTATTAATGTTGGTATTGAGACCATAACAGTATCAAGCCTCAAGGGGGGTTGTTTTGGTCTGAGTCCAACCTTAACTGGGGATTGTAACACATTTCTAACACATATTTGTTCCTACCAATCCTCTTTATGTTTAGTTATAATTGGACAAAGATTCTTGAGTTAATATTTTCTGTACAAAGTATTATTCTGTCAAAGGTTTATGTTTTGCAAAAGTGAAAAAACAGAGGATCATATTTGTTTAAATGGTTGACAGACCTACAGTGAGGGAGTTGGTGGGGAGGGGTGCGGGGTGCTGATCTAATCTTGATTGATCTTTTGACATTTTCCACCGTCTCTCAATTTTGCAACCGTGCTTCATCTGTATTGATGTGGTTTCCCTCAACTGTGGGATTATGCGTCCAAAATATCTCATTTAATACAAACTGTTATCTAACCCTGTTTCCCAGTTTATTTTACTTTGTCAGGTTTGCCACAGAAAGAGAAAAAAACACAGCCATGATGGGGTCAGATTAGCTTCCCAACTTTGCTTTAAGCCTCTATATGTTGTTATGTTATGTTTGTTGGAAGAAAGAGGTTGTACAGTTAATGATATCCCATTCCATGAACATATAGCGTCTCCCTCCATCCTTTTGATGATCCTGTCATTACATAGAAGCAGGGTGCTTGGGCTAGAGGAGCTCCTTAATAAACCACTCTCTGTACAAGTCTCATGCATGCACACAAGCCTGAAGGGTTATATGCGGGGTGAGATAAGAGCTACCTCATTCCATTGCAGTTGGAATCAAAGCTGTACAGATGTGGCAGCACTGCCGATAATAGACAATATTCCCTCTGTTTAATCCGCGGAAAATGTGCTCAAGAAACCAAGGAGAGTGGCAGCAAACATCTATCCTTCGCTTTGTGTCGAGTTCATGTACAGAATGTTCTCCACGCAGAACATGCAGCTATTGTCTATTTTACCAAGCTCACCAGTGAACAAAGGCAGCATAATCACAACGAAACACTCAGGAATAGTAAACATGTATTCAAATGTTAATTTTCTGCCCAGATATAACACCGAGGTGTTTTTTTTTTTATTTTATTTTGCATGAAATACAATAGGGAGCAGGTATATAATCAATCTCCATTTTCTACCTCTTTGTTCTGCCGCATATGAAATACCTCTTAAATAAAGTGATACATGTTCCAGACCACACAAATCACCCATGTCCTGAATACTGATGGCTTATTGCCAATCAAATGCCAGTGTCAAGGAGAAAGGCCCGCTGAGAGCCACCGATGCCTGTGCTGACGGGTGGGCCAGGCGCTATGAAGCTGCTGCTGAGAGGATGTGGGATATCTATAAAGGGACAACTGTGTCGCTTTTTACGTGGAACCCTATGACAGGTGGGATCTTGACAGGGGAGAGAGGCAATCAGTCTCTTTATCAATCCCTGTCTTTTAACTCCAGCTCTGACAGCTGGTGTGACACCTACTGTTGCCCTTGCATGATGGGTGGTCCCCCCTCTGACTCAATCAGAGGAGACATGCACCAACTCAACCTCCATGCACTGAAACATCCAGCTGTTTAAACACTGATTGTCATCAGTATGACAGTGAATACAAAACACGGTGACCAGATGCGTCTCCAGAGGAAGGCTTTACCACCGTGTGTTCATTAAAAGCAATTATTAAATCCAAGAGTACCAGCATACCAACATGGTGCCTTGTCCTTGTGAGGAAGGTTCTTAATGAATATAAGCATGCTAGCACAAAGACACATCTTTTCCAGTAAAGATGTAAAGATGTGTTTGTGATATCAGGTGCGTTGTTAGTTGAGATGCAACTCATTTATATTCGCTGTCAGCTGAACCTGAGACATAGGATGAAAGGATGAGATCAGCCAACCAACTAAAATAATGCCGCTTACCTCCATGATGTTCAGCTGTGTGCTATCATGAGTGTCTTTGTCATACCCCCCCCCCCCCCCCCCCCCCCCCCCCCCCCCCCCCCCCACCCCCCCCCCCCCACACACACACACACACACACACATCCTTCTCCTCATCAGCCACAGTTATTCCTTCCAGACCCTAACGTGCTGCTACAGCTGCCATAGCAGCTCAGGTTGAAACCTGCAAAGAGTCAAAGCTGAATGATTAGACACATAATCACGTGTCTGCTTTTAACCTGTCTCGCTGTTAATTTAAGTTTAAATACATTAACCGTTTCTTATGAAAATGTCTCATTGCATCATTTACAGAGCTCTAGTAATGACATTTCAGAGCTTCTCTAAACCATTCAAAGACATTTTGATGTAACTTTACTGAGTCCATGTCACCGCTCCAATGTTGTTTGAATTCTGGCACGACTTTATCTGTGAATTTAGTATGAAAAGTGAAAACACCGACTGAAATGCCATCAAAGTGCACTCAAGAAAGCCTTGAAAGCCCGTGCTAGTTTGTACCAGTGTCAAAGAGTCTATTGATGTTTCTTTCAGAGGCCTAAGGTGAAATCTCTAATGGCTTTCCTTTCCCTCCACCTCCAGATGGTCTACCAGCTCTGTCTTTCTCCATCAGCACCTTGACCTTGATTGGCATGTTGGCAGTGATCACTTACACGGTGAGTGGGGACCTGCAACAAGTGGATGATGTTATTTCATGTGTTCAGCACACTAATTATTCAGCGAGATGATTCACAGCCCTTATACTTATTGGAAGTATCTGATACAGAATTTGATTTGTAGTATAATAATCTTTCAACTGCAAGGGAGTTTCTTTAAAATGCAACTTGTGTTCTGCCTTTTTTCGGTTGACCTGCACCTTGTGATGGAGCACCCTTTCAATATTGGTCATGCCTTGTGATTTTAAATCTCTGGCATTCAATTGCTCAAATTGCTTCTACTGCTGTCTTTCAACTAAGCACCTAATACTATTGCATGATATATGTGCAATCCCTCTCTGGCTTATCAGTCCCTTATCAGCTGTCTATTTATATATATAAATCTACCATGGGGTCCATTAATATATGCCTATATTTTGACTCCCTCAGCATTCTGGGGTTTTTCCCATTTTTTTCTTACATCAGGAAAATGCTGAAACGCTTGTTAAAACTTCCATCTGTCATCGTTGTTATCTTGGTAACTAGACTGTGAATATCCCCTGGAGGAGGTACGGGTGTCACTGTGAGAGTAGCACAAGAGCAGTGGCCTTTGGGGAATAAAAAACAAATCAAAAATCTCCGGATCAACCCAGGGATTGAGAGTAAAGGTGACAGCCAACTCCAATCTATCCAGTTTCTTTTGGGCTCAAAGAATCCTACTTGACAAATTGCGCTACAATTGAATGTGGAGCTCTAATGAATAATACACAACCTAGTCAAGTCAGTTGTAGAACTAATCTCCCTTTAGGACATTTAATCCATCTCAGCTGGGACTTCATCCACTGTTCTCTTACTTTGCTTCTCGCAGGTCTCGATAGAGTGGGTAATTACCGCTTACATTTTGCGAATGAAAGTGTGCTCACATTTGCACTGACCCCATATTGATATTTAAATGCCCCGTGGAGATCGAAACTCCCACCATGTCTTTGTTTTTGGTGTTTGTTGTTTTGATAAAGTCAAGAAATCAGGCCTTCAGGCAACAACACCAGCTGCCCCCCCAAGTCCCCAGACACGAATCAAGATGCGCTTATATCCCCTTATTTTCTTTATTCAGTATCTTCTTGGATCTTGTAAACACTTCTTGGTTGCAACCTACATATATTTGCAAAAAGCTGTTTGATTACACTCAAGCCTAATTAACCAATTTTTTTTTTTTTTCAATAATATATTCTATATTCTACAATTTACACACTTGGAGTATCTAAAAGCCGCCCCTTTACAGTGGTGTCTTTTATTTTGAACTTTCTGGACAACTTGCTGCTAAACTGAATGAATCCTTAAAACACTTTATCTTTAGCTGCAGACGTGATCTGTAAAGTTGATATGTTGTATGGTAACTGTCCTATAATACATCAAATAGAACACAACCTTAGGGATGGAATTGTACTTAAAGATCTTGTTCCAGAGCCCATTCACAGTGGGTAAACACATAATTTCATCTTCAGGAACATTAATGAAGTACTTTATTTGAATATTGAGAGTTCTGTTTCATGGAAGCACTATAATGCCAGATGGGAACAGGGTCTCAGCAGTAGAATAATACATGCAATGGCACTGCATGTAATACTCAAGGTGTACTATCATTGACCATTACTGTCATCTCATTAAATTGTCTTTTTTAACTAAGCAGTACAAGTTACACAACTTTGCACTTGAAATAATTTGAGATAAAAGTCACTCCATCTGTATGCAAATCCACAATTATGGGGAACAGGCAACATTACATTGAATGTTTGCACATGCATATTCCCTCTATATATTATCCCCCTTTGTTTCATTGTACCCTGCAGTGATGACATGAGAGCGATCGGGCTGATCTCAAAGCTCATACATCATGTGAAGTACTTTGGTTTCATTTAAAAGCTTGGCAAGCTTATTGACTTATGACTCTCATGGCTCTGTCTCCTGTGGACCAACCTTTCTCTTGCTCTTAAATTGCCAGCCGTAAGGTGCTGACGCCAGGCTAAAGTTGAGAAGATTAATATCAGTTGATCTAATCACAGGCCCTGAGATTGACCTGAGGAGATGGGGTCTTTGAGTGAACGAGGAAGCCACTAATATTTCAGGTTTCTTCAATCCTTATCATTATTATTAGTATTATTGTTGTTATTGTATTAAATATATATCATATCTATAAAATATTTCTGTTTCACCAATATACTTTTAAACAATGTTTAAATATTAGAGCTCTTATTCTATTTTATGACACTAAGTTATTTAAGATTCACTGTCCTAAAACAGGATAGTCTGTAGTTTTTCTTACACTGAATATCAACTGAAAGACATACCTACATGGAACTTATATTATAAGGGAAGTAACTCTTTCTATGGCAACAGATCTATGGCAAGAAAGGTTTCACATGTGGGCAAACGACATGCATCCTTCTTTGAAGCTTACCATTTTATATTTGCCTGAGAAATAGCATGATTGTTCAACCACTTCTGTTCTTCCTCAGCAACAGCTTTATACACTTACTGCAATTATAGAAGAATAAAGCCTACAATGTCTTTTAAAACCTTTACAGATTGCTCTGAAGAAGGCAGCCTGGGAAGCAATTTAGTCAACCATTGCAGGTTTTTTTTCAAATACTGGACTGTTGAATTTCTTTTGTAGATAATTGACACCATTAGCAACAAACTTCACAAAAGCCCATGATGGTTTTCAGGATAGAGTAGCATCTTGATAAATCCAAACACAGATGATGCTGAAGTTTGTTGCTGTGGAGAAGAGGAGAATGCTGAGTCATACAATTTAATCTTTTTTTTCTTGATGCGCAATCATACACAACTAATATTGCTGAAACATAGGACGCCTGTTTAGTGAAATAGTTGCATTTATCATGAATCAGCACTCTCCTAAATCCTCAAGTTGGCAATGCAGTGGGGTTAGGTTTTTGTGATCGATGCACTGCTTAGTGCTGTAACATAAGGACTGTATGATTCAATAAGAAGCTGATTTTATTAATCTTACGAGCAGTGTTGCGTCAGCATGTATCTCGATGCAGAGAACTTGTCGTGCCCTTTGAGTGAAATGTAAAGCTTCTCCACTTAACTATTGAAATACTGCTGTGCATGGAACAAGCAAGAGTTCCATTTAAACTTCAGGTGGACAGAATGATGTCCAGCTGTGTGTTGCCAACATTGCAGTAGTTATGACCTAAAATACAGGCTTGTCATAACAAATTTTCACTCATCAAAGCTAGAAATGTACAGGGAGAGGTGAAATCATTCACAATGGCGGCATCTCATGTGTGAGAGCCAGGTCCAGACATGTGCTACTGTGAATGTTCAGTCTTACTGTGACAGATACTGGAATTGAGCCACCATCAACGTTTATTACATTATTTTCACAATAGATGCAGGCAACAGTTGAATCAGGGGTCATGTGGCGGGCCGTTAAAAGATTTATAAAAGTCAGGCTTTTTAATAATGGTTAAACATTGATTACACACAACAGCAGCAGTCTGTACAGCCTGTATATAGACCCTGCACCATGTCTGTGCTGCTGCGTCCTTTTCATGATATTCACTAGATATTTAAATGTATTTAAAAATACTTAAATATTTTAATACACAAGTGTGGCACCTTAGAGTTGCCCCTTATTCACTTTGTCAATCCTGACCTCCATTATAATAATAGAGTTAAGGTAGCAACCTCTCTACTCCTGGTGGACGTGGGATAAAATACTTTGCTAATCACTTTTCAATTTTAAACAACCCTAACCTTTCATAAATATTAAATGATGAACTGTAGTAATCCTGTGGTACAAATAATGTAAAGTATCTATCAGAATACTACTTCTAATAAAAGGATCATTGAAGAAAAAAGAGAAAAGGTAATGAATGGTCAGTCTGTCAAATTCATAATAAAAGAGAAAACAAGGACTGTAGCAATTGACAAAAACTCATTCTGACATGTTTATTAAATATCTGGTATCTGATGGAATAGAGAACAGTTGTTTGCTTGAGAGAGGAAGAATCATTTGGCTGTGATGCCAAACTGCAAATCAACTCTGGGATAAGTGGAGCATCCATCTCTGTTGATGGTCCGTGGGCTGTTTTCCCAGAGGATGTGCTCCTTGACACAAAAGTGATAGACTTTTACATATCTTGGTGGACTGCTGTGGAAGTTGTTCACGTTTCCACTTGGGACCGCGGAGCCGTGCGCTCACAGTCTGACAAAAGGTGGACTTCAACCAGCAAGCCGTCACAGCCAACCCTGTGAAATCCATCGAGATTCCAAACTCTCTTCAATCTTTGACTTGTTTTTTTTTTGCAAGCACTTTCAGTGCCTAACACTTAAATGTTCTTAAACTGTTGGAGTGAGGTTCCAGTCTCTGAGACGAGAACCTAATGAATTCATAATAGGCTGGAGCACGCTCAACAATGCCGTGTCTAATTTCCCAAAGATTCAACGACCTCGATCGTGGTGGAGAAGAGGGATAGTTTACACTGCAGTTGCTATTTCGAGATGGGTGGGATTTTATGGTGCACTTGTCACCGCTGATTAAATAAACTGAACATAATCAAGAAGAAGTGTTGCTAAGGATCATTAATCTCGTATTCATCGTGTTTTTCCACCTAGTTATTCATCTGCCTCTTGAAATGTGACTTGACCGTGTAAAAAAAACAAAAAAAAAACAGAACGTGCCAAGTGCCGGCACATGCTGCTTGGGCAACCTCTCCTCAATTGTGCCAACATACCGACAACTGAGCTCAGGCTCAGTTCTATTACATTTTTAGTTCTGAGTGTGAAATGCATATTCTGAAAATGACTAGTGAAATACCCTAGCAGACCGATTTGAAAATATTACTCCCCTGCCTGAAAAGTTGCGTTCGTTCATATCGGTGATTGTCAGTCATCAACACAGTACTTCAGAGATCACTTAGATGAAGAAAGACTTGCCCCTTTGACATCTAATCACAGAGACAAAACTATCAAGACTTATTCCAATAGGTTGTGTATTATATCGTTTTTTATATCAGTGCTGTCCACATACAGTCAGTGTGGTCGCAAATCATGACTTACATGCAGACGTTCAAGGACTGTAGCCGACCCCAGCCTGGCAGATGCAGAGACTATGAATTTGCTTCTGTCCTCTTTTAATCTCTCTTAAAGAATTTTTATGAATGCGCTTTCTGAGAATTAAGCTATTTTTTCCTTTCAATCCACTTGTGATCTTGCTTACTGTTCAATTTTTTAAATTAAGTTTTCTTTTCAGCACTCTCCCATTTTTATTCTTAGATTTGCCCTCTCATGTTATCTAATACTACAAAGACTTTTGGATGTTTTCAATTGTTCGATACTCAATTCCTCAGGTTAAACCAGTGAAACTGTGGGGGAGACATCATCTCTCGACTCCCTTTTAGCTCTACTGTCATGAGCATGAAGAGCAACAAAGAAGAGGCTTGTGTAGGAGACCTGTGTCCAACTCGTTCTCTCTCTCCCACTAGGAAGTCACATGACTGAATGATTTCGACCAGTATCACCTCCTGCAACAACAACACGCACACTACACACTCCTTTTCACCCTGCTCCAAGCTGCTTCTGTTGATTAATTTCCACAGTGTGTTTTAAAATAACTTTAATGAGCATGCATTATGGACGTGGAGTTAAAAAAAATATACATTCCAGCTGAGAGTCACCTGTGTGTTTTTTGTTTCTTTTTTTCTTTTGTACATCTCCCATGTAGTTGCACATTTGAGAGGATGATGTGTTTCTCTCGGGATCTGGGGCAGGTTTTCCTTTTATGAGTGTGTTTGATATTCGGGACATGTTCCGGCCTTAAGAGCTCCATGATTCATTGCAGGAGGCGACATTCGCCTGTAGCAGAGATCCACGGCAGAGACTAATAATAGTCTGGCTGGACTTAGCATCCCATGTGACATTCTTAATACAATCTAACACTCAGAAACTAGTAAAAGTTGTTTTAGAAAAAAAAGAGGCACTCACGTTTCCCCTCTCGAAAAAGTGAAGAAAGAGTGCAGCATCTTTGGCTCGACTGGGCTGAAAGTGTCTTTGCACAGAGGGGCCCTTTGTTTTATTATGAACCCATAAAATGGCACTCCTCCAAGACGGTAAATACTAGACGGTACAGGGAGGGCGAAAAAGCATTGGCCTGATGCAGTGATTTTCATTTGTATTGATTGGTCAGTTTCCTCATTTTTGAGATGTCCCTCGTTTTTAATTAAAGTTCATACATCCCCTCAGGAGATTGAATCCCACTGATAGTTCAAAGTGCCTTTTACTTTTTTTTTTTTTTTTTTTGCACTTACTCTCTCTCGCCTGTCACAGCATGTCAGTCTTTAATTGTATGTAGAAAACAAAAGTTTGTTGTGTTTTTCATTTAAATTCACGTCACTTGACATTGATGGCAGATTGTTGCCCCCCTCCTCTAACCCAGATGCTTCTCTCTAAATTTCTCCCTGTGAAAATCTCACCCGATCCTGGATGGAGGATGGTGCCGACACATGGGGGCACTGTTAAGCTGTAAATTGCATCAGGATGATAGAGGGCAGTGATAGCCACACAAAATGGTTGCAGCAAACTCACCAATATACCTCAGCCCAATTATAGATTCCACCATTTTAATCCTTTTTCCTCTATCAGAAATGACACAGCTGGGAACCATATGATTTGCTGTATGCGTTTACCCTCTGACTGCGGATGTGTCTTACATTGTGGTGCTGTTGTCATCAGACCATATGTGTGGGTATGTGTGGGTGGATGCATGCCTGTGCCACCCCACTCCCAACAATAACAAGTATGATCTTAAAGGTAGTCTCCCTCTTTCTTTGTCTTTCAGGCGTACGGTATGTCAGTGCTGCCTTTGAATCTGATAAAAGGCACCCGGAGTGTGGCGTATGAACGCCTGGAGAACACAGAGGACATTGAGGATGTTGAGCAGCAGATAGAGAAGCTGAAATCCAAGGTTGGTCTCAAGTGATCACACAAAGTGCTGGTACAACATGACATAAACACAGTGCAAA
This sequence comes from Pseudorhombus dupliciocellatus, assembly GCA_016785235.1. Lineage (NCBI taxonomy): Eukaryota > Metazoa > Chordata > Actinopteri > Pleuronectiformes > Paralichthyidae > Pseudorhombus > Pseudorhombus dupliciocellatus. The sequence goes on from JAFBJW010000258.1 coordinate 760,389, forward strand.
TTATCTACGAGTCGAGGAAGAAAACCGAGAAGTGAAACGCTACAAATAATTAGATTAGCAGCAATTATATCTATAAAAATGTTGCAGTTTCGTATAATATGCCTCGTTGCACACGGCAGTGAGTGTATAATCGCACATCCTGTGAAAGGTACACATGCATTGCCTGCAGCTGATCAGTCCCTCCTCCTCCTTATCGCTCCTGCCTAGCCAATCTGTTGTTGCATGCAATTATGAACGGTTAGCATTGTCCTTATCAGCTAACTTCTTAAATACAGGCTGCACAAACAAGGAAAACAGAAATGAAGGCATCATCTTAGTCGCTGTTTGTTGCTGGTGGAAAGGTGAGGTTGAATACAGAACAGCCTGTGAATTAATTCCTTGCACATAGATATTTATGGCTAAAGTTTAAATGTTGCCCAACTCCAACACATTTATTGTTAGAGATTGAGTGGAGATACACAGCACATCTCACAGTATTGCATGCAAACTGCAAATGATTTACTGTTAGAATAATACACATGATTTATTTGTTGTTTGTCCTCTCATCAGTGTGCAGATGGACGTCCTCTTTCCTCAAGGGACAGGCACAACCTGCAGGAGCTGGAGGGCAGGCTGCAGGTTCTCCAGCGCAGGGGGAGACACCTGGAAATTGCAGAGAGGAACTGCTGCACTAAAGTGGGCAGTGCTCTCAGACCTTTCAAGGTGAGTCTGCATTATGAAATTGGCTCCATACATAGAAGTAAATCATATGTTCGATGTGGACGCTGCTGCACAGACACAGTGTCTAGATACTGGAAGTGATCTCACAAACACTATCATTTCTAACCTGTATTGATTAATACAGTTGTTTTATTGTGTTTTTCAGCTGAGCCAGGTTGGAGTTGCGCAATCTCCCACATTTAATTTTCTGTCTTAATAATTGTGTAATTTGAAAAATTCTTATTTGCCCTCATCATGGCTCTGTTTGTCATCTTCCTCCCAAACAGTTTCTTTGTCCTCATGTTCTTATCTGGACTGCTCTAAATTTACTTTTAGTTGTACTTCACACAACCGCATATTTACCGGATTCCCACGGGGTCTCTCTTCACCTAATTTAGTCTGAAGTCTCAGGGGGAGCCTCACATTTCTCAGGAAGGATCTCATGGTTCCCCGGAGATAAACCTAAGCAACCACAAACTTGTCTTTATTTCTACTTTTTCAGGTTGGGCAGCTTATACCTGGATGTTATTATATATACAATTTGAATGTCATTGTTCTCATATTTAGACCAGCTCAAGGGGGTTGGGAAAAGAGAAAACATAACATAACTTGTTTAATATCTATAAACAATTCAACCTCTCAGCAACTTTGTACCAACACATACAATTATCCTAAGCTAATAGACCTTCATGAAATATGTTCAAAATACAGCTGTTTTGCACTTTTCTTCCATTATCATTATCTGCAATGCATCTTTTACAATCAGCAGGAGCACAAAGCCATACATTCCATATGAAAAACTATCAATAGTGCAGGAAAGAGGCATCCTGGGAATTCATTCACATTTTTCACACACATTAAAAAAAAAACAAAACAAAACAACAAAAAACATTCAAATCACATTTTAAATCCCTCAAGGAAGCCCATGACTCCAGCTTCCTGTATCCTTATCTCACACCACTCAGTCACAGTGAAACAGCTGTCATCATTTGTTGTTGTCAATTTGGCAGTAATGATGATTATGAGTATCATTATGGCTGCCATTATTCTCAAACCAAAAACAATCATATTTTGTCGCCTTATTGTTAAGACAGAAACCAGCATGTCTCTGAAATTGAAATTCTATTTAAAAAGGCACTTCATCAACCATTGGCAACATTCTCAATTTCCATTATCTTATTTTTGCATCTTACCTCCTTGCACCTTGCAGACTGATATTATTTTTCCTTTCACATATTTCCTGTTTTAGCTGTTGAATGGATATGAGAAGAGAGATGGGACTGACCCATCATGTTGCCGTTATAATGATTCACTGCAATAATCTCCTCCACTCTCCTATTCATATTTTTAACCTAATCATCGTGCACATCTGAGTTCTTTGTGGTTTGTTCTTTGGATGTAGTGTTGCGCTTACGTGGACATAAAAGCGAGCCCGAGTCTCCTCTCATCCATCATGTGGGAAAGATGATTATCTCTCAGCTGCGATAAGCTCAAAGCCATATTTTTTGTTTCCATCGTCATTAACCTGAATGAAGTGTCATTTAAAAGCTTTAGTCTCGTCTATTCCTTAATGCATTGACAATACAATTAAAATATATAAAGTCTCAACTTCAATGCACCTACAGAGAGCATATTAAAATGCATTATTTCCTTTAAAAAAGAGCTTTAGCGCAAATAATATTTTACCATAAAATACATTTGCAAAAAATGGACAGTGCACCTGCATGAATCAAACTCTCAGGAGCATTTTGCATTTTTAAATACTTGCTGAATAATTGATTGTGCTAAGGGACCAAAGCTGAGAACAAGTCCAACATGACAAGAACAGCTCTCTGCACCCGTCTATTTATATTTAACTTCAGCTAATATCTTTAACATTCAATGTACATTGCACTGATGTGACTGATATGTTCTTACCTTGCTCCCCCACACAGCATGCCATAGGCGATTCACGGTAAAATAGGTCTCGCTGTTTATAATCATGTTTTCCTTGTTGACAGGACAAGACCCAACGTCACTGTGTTAGTTCACATTTTACCACTGCTATTCATTTTCCAGCATTTACTGCACCGCAGGGATGCACAGTCATTTTAAACCAATGTCAGTAACAGTTTGTCTTTAACCAAGGGGGTTAGCACTAATGACAGTCCCCAGACTCAAATTTAAACTGTAATGAGTTGGGAGATTTATACACAGAATACCCAGGCACTGTTGTGGAGTGATAAGCGAGATGATTGTGACTTCTCCAGAGCGGTCACTCCACAGTGTCTCAAAACATATTCTGTCCTCTTTTTCTTTTTTTGTTTTTTAATCAAGCCTGTTGCTGGGTGAAAATGACTCACTGGACAAGAGAGGAAGAAACACGAACAACTAAAAAAGTGGATTTCACAAAATGATTTTTTGTATTTTGATTGTATCATAGAAAATTCTCATATTAAAATAGCTCCACCCTTGTTTTCTTGTCATACCTTCCACGTGTCACGATAGCCATTAAGCCGTTAATGGTGTTCCTGCAACAAACTCGATGAAGCGATACGGCTGCTTTAATCAGATGTTTTAGATGGTTGTATTTTTTATTGCTTTAAATTGTTGTTCATTTCAAGGTGATATAAAGAAACAGAATAATTTTTGATCTTTGATAATTTATGCTTTACTACAATCATTAAATAATTGCTTCACTTACTTGCGTTAATATCAAGTCTAATGTGTTTAAAAAGCTCACATTTCCTCTGTGCGTAACTGATAAGGATGTGTCTGAAGTCGAAGCTTGTAGGAGTGAGAAAATAAATATGCTTTTGTTCAGTTTTTTTTTCTGATTACTCTTTTATCCAGAGACATGCTGATTAGTTTGGTAATTAATTGTCAGGGTCCAAACAGGCTTTTCACCACCTTCTGAAGGTATTTACTAAAAAAGTCACAGCAATTGTATCTGGATTTAGCAAACGTGTTCACCTGATTTTTATTCTGTTAAAGCTGCTAGATGGTATTTTACCGATAGATGAACAGTTGCCACCAACCTTTATCGGTTGCAGCCTCCCTGTCTGGGCTATACCATTGGGGAACTGTGCTGGCCAGGCGATATGGTTTCCCTTTGGAAAAAAAAAAAACACAGGCAGAAAGGTTTTATTGGATGACTAAGCTGATTCATTTTTTGGAAAATTTACTCTCTAATTGTGTTGGGTTCCATTCACTAGGCACCATTTTCTGGTTGTGGTTTCCTTGCCACTGTAACAACGGATTTATTTTGTTGTTATCTTGCAGATTGTGTTGGGCATTTTCTTCATCCTGGTTGCACTGCTGTTCACTGTTGCCCTATTCATTTCAAAGTAAGTCCTGACACATCATATAACACACAATCTCTTAAGGCAGACAGTGTAATTTTAAGAATATCTACAAGTAATGGTTTTTCTCTTAATTTGTTTCAGTTTGGATAAAGCTCTCCATTCTGCTGGCATGAGCTCAGGGTTCATCATCTTTGGCACCAACCTAACCAATCCTCTGAATGAACTTCTGCTAGCCCTACAACCCGTGAGTATACCCTCATCTCTCATGTGGAAAAGATTATTATCCTCAATTATTATATACTTAAAACCCTATTTTCTTTTTCCAATGATCATTAACCTAAGTGAAGTGTCATTTAAAAACGTTATTATTGGCCATTCTTAAACTCAGCACTGCATGTGCTTCAATCCAGTGCAGGTGATTGCTGCTTGAATGACAAAAACAGCTCCTCGTATTGTCTTAAATGTCACTTAATGGTTTCTCACTTTTAAATGTAAACGAATCTATTAACAAAATGCCATGCGTTAACACATTTGCCGAATAGGAAATTGTACCTTCATGAATCCAAACTCAAAGCTTCATTTCACATTTCTCAAGAAGAGCAAGATAATTTAATGTTCCAAAGGAATAGAGCTGAGAGCCAGTCCAACACAATAAGCTCAGCAAGCACAGCTGTGAGTGGGAGCTCAGAACAGGTGAGATGGCAGCAATAAAGGATAATATCTACAGATAATGACTTGAGAAAATTCACACAGAACTAAATCCACCCTGATCACACACATAAGTACAAAACATGTGCATCATATGGGAGATGCAGCGTGTCCCAAATAATGATCCAGTAGCTATTGTAAAATCTCAGGCTGTCCAAAAAGTAATCAGCCATTTTTCATAAAAGGACCACAAACATTTTCATATATTCAGTTTGTTTGTGCAACCTCATGGATTTGGGGAAACTAACATATTCAGTGGTGTAGGATGGCCAAAGTCTTAATTTAACTGTCTGTTCCGACCATTACTTCTTTCCTCCAGGTCATGGCAGCAGGTCTGGACACAGAACATCCTCTTTTAAACTTAGTATTCCACAGGAGCGTTTAAGAGGAAAAAAATGACTGACAGCTCAGACCATTAAAGAATTGCTTCATAGATAGTGGCATTGATTAAATGTCCAAGGCTAGTGTTTAAAGGTATGACCTTGGTATTTAAGGAATTAAGTGCACCCTACCAGGAATAGGATGCTATTGGATGTTTCATCTGATGGAAAATAATTAATAAATATGTATATTTTGCACACGCTTTGCTGGAGAAGCAGCTGTAAAAAGTTTTTTTTTTTTTTCTTTTCTTTTACAGATTAACAGGAAAAGATGAGAACGTACAGTTTTAATGTCATACAGTCTTGACAGAGTCAGGGTTCAGTGCACAGTGTCCAGCTCCGATGTGCTCCAGGTTAATTGGCCTTGACTGAGAGGCGTTGATGATACTTGCTCATTAGCAGCTCAAAGCTTCCGTGAGAAGCTGCCTGCCTCAGTGTCTGGCTCTGAAGCCACAGTGACTGTATAATATGTGTTTTTATACACTGTGAGGTCTTGAGAGGCAGAGAGGTACATTCCCTTCAGGTGGCTGCAGCAGGGACTATAAACATCATGGCTGCCCTGAAAAGACTACAAGGCCCAGAGGCAGCAGTGCCAGTGAAACAATGACTGCCCAGCTGAAGCAGATAAGCTCCTTCTGCAACCACACCTCTGAGAAGACACGTTCCCGACCTCTCAAGACATCACAACACTTAAGATATGTACCTGATCCCGGTCCATATTCACAGGTTTTCCCGCTGGATTACATCCTGATCACCGTCATCACCATGTACTTTGTTCTCACATCCATGGCTGGCATACGCAACATGGGAATCTGGTTCTTCTGGATAAGGGTAACCTAATACCACACTCACATGAAACTGCATATTTGCCAGTAACATTAACTGTATTAATGCGATCATTTTCTCATTTTCCAGCTCTACAAAATAAGACCAAAGAAAACCCGTCCTCAGGCTCTCCTCTTCCTCTGCATGATTCTCCTCTTGATTGTCCTGCACACAAGCTACATGATCTACAGCTTAGCCCCACAATATGTCATGTATGGCAGCCAGAAGTATCTTGTTCAGGTGAGGAAATCACTTTCTGGTTTGCCTGTGTGGTTATAGCTGCGACGATGAGACTTTTCACAATGGCAGTATCCACCTTGGTCCAGCAGGGTGTAGGCAGCACCAGTGTTCTCTAGTGGCTGGTAGCAGGTGCTTTTAGACCCTTGTTCATCATGGATTCTGTCTATCCGTATTAGACTGTGTCTATTACTGTGGGATTCTGCGGTTTTGACAGTCCGCCCTCTGTGTGATCTGATGTTTCCCTGCTCCCTCTGTGTGTGTGGGTGTGTGCATTCTGCTTTGTTGCACCCTCGTGCTTCATCTCAACAATACTATAAACAACATAATTAAAATGAAGCACAATGTTAGATAGAACGCCTTTATTATCATGTTTACAGGTCAACCTCAAGATTAGCTCAAGCATCCTTTTTACAAGACTGCTCTGTATGATACACATTAAAATAGTGGCTCATGGGCTACAGTGTGGCCCAGAAGAAACCTCAGAGTGGCCCTCAAGAAACGTACACAAAAACATGGGTCTTAAATTAAAACTTTTCTGCGTGATGATTGAACTTGCTCTGCTTGCGGAGTTGATGTGAGGAATTTCATAACTCTCTTGTTGGGCTTAAACTTCAAGCTCTTTGTTTTCACTGGTCAGCCTTTGACACTTTCTTCAGGGCACCGTTTTCATCCTGGTGAACTTCCCCTTTCTTATCCAATTCTGCAGCTCCTTTTCCTTCAGAGTAATGTTTTCTTCCTGGAGAACCTCCACCTTCTTTCTCCAGGTCTGCTCCATTTGAGTGAACTCCAGGAGGTGACTTGCCTTGAGTGCATCACACTGGGCCTCAGTGCTCTTCAGCTTCTTCTCCATTATGACAAGTTCGGCCAGGCAGCCAATGTATGCATTTGCCCAAGCTCGCCTTTTCTGCCTCTCCTTTTTTATGAGCTTGGTCTTTTTCCTGAGCTCTCTGTCTAGAGCTAGAATCTCACTTTCAGGGCTCAGGTCATCCTTGAGGCTCATGACATCATTGCTTTGCATTGCAATTTTGAGAAATCACAGTCTCAAATGGCAGTTCAGTTTCTTGTCAGAAAATAAATGCTTCTACTCTGTTGAACACCCAGGAGGCAGCTGCAACAGTTGACCCAGTTCAAAGTCAATTCATCACTGGTGGCTTTGATGACTTCAATGTGGCATTGATTCCACTTGAAAACGCAGACACTTCAGTGAAAGTGTAGGAGGGTGCCTCGTTCGTCCACCTCTGAGGTGATTGGGGGTAGACATCAGGATTAATACACTCATAGCTGGGCAGCCCTTGGGAGTATAGGAACGATGAAATCCTGCAGACAGGACCTAGTTGTGAGGATCCACTGGCAGCTGGGCGACCTTCATGACAAGGGGAGGACAGTCTGTTTCTTGTGGGTTCCTACTCATGCAGGGGTTCGGGGGAACAAATGTGTAAGGATTAGCATGAAGTATTCTCATAAGATTGGAACAAGAAGGTGGCTTGTTGGTACGGTGGGTGGCAGCAATGCATCCATGGGCTGGATGCCAGCTACCAATTGGACCAACAGAAGAAGAAGAAAATGTACAAGACATATCTGTTCTTAATGGGTAACAAGACAAAGTGTGAATGCTTACAGAATGTGAGTGCTGCAAACAAATGTGATATATACAATCATATCAATGTGTCTGCTTATATGGCAAAAATATGTATTTAAATTATTTGTTCAGCAGGGAGACTGCGTCCTCCAGAGCCAATATTTCAGCTCTGATATCCTCCACCTTCTTTATCCAGCTCTGCAGCTCATTCTCCTTCATAGTGTTTTCTTCCTGGAGAACCTCCACCTTCTTTCTCCAGGTCTCCTCCATCTGAGTGAGCTCCAGCAGGTGGCTTGCCTTAAGTTCATCACACATGGCCTCAGAGCACTTCAGCTTCTTCTCTACAACAGTGAAGTCAGCCAGGCAGTCAATGTGAGCATTTGTCCGAGCTCGCCTTTTCCGCCTCTCCCTCTGTATGAGCTCGTCTTTTTTCTTGAGCTCTTCTTTTAGAGCTCGCATCTCATCTTCAGGGCTCAGGAGGTCACTCTGGAGGCTGATGACATTGTTGTTCATCATTCCAAGCTGTTGTGTTGCCTTTTAGAGAATTCTGTGTTTGGAATGGTGGTTCAGTTTCTTGTCAGAAAATGCATTTGTTAAAGATCAGCGTGGCAACTGAAACAGTTGACCAAGTTCAAAGTCAGGTGATCACAGGTGACTTTGAATACTTAGATGTTGCATTAATTTAATATGAATGTGCAAACACTTATAAATTATACACAAAACATGTCTTTTCTCAATTGCAAGACAGCCAGATAAAAATATCATATGTTATCAATATGCCTGCGTATATAACCAAAATATGTATTTGAATTTTTAAATATAAACAAGTGATTTTGTAATACTCAGCACTGCAATTTTTTGTGCACGTTGAGACAGATATAAACAAAATATTTGATTTTATTTAGTGAAATAATCTATTGATACCTTTTTAGATTGTGTCCAGTTATGTCTAGAATAGAATGCTTTTATTGTCATTATATACAATGTACAACAAAATATTTTTTTCATTGTATGTAGAATGTAGCTTATTACTTGTTTTCAATAACATTCAGTTGTGTTGGTTTAAAATACATCAGTACCTGCTGCTTATTAAAAATCTCTGGCCAAGCTAAATTTCTTTGTCTGAAAGTCTGGCCCATCTGAATTTGTAATTTAATAGCCCTGATATACAGGGTAGGAACATTATTTGAACAGGGTAGTAACTTTAATCCTATCAGCTGCTGCTTTCTCCCCACAGTATCTGAATATATTGTCTCTGGGTTCTATTTATGCTGGCCAAGCATATCTAGTGTACCCTGGATAGTAGAGAATATTAAATACCTTAAACCTAAGTCTTTTTATGGACTTAAGCATTAATGTTCTTCTAGGTGGAACACTTCTTTAAATGACCCTCAATTGCATCCTACTTACCTGTGGTTATGTTGAAAATTATGTGTATTATGTGTTACAATCTCCCTGTTTATTTATTCCATTTACCCATAGCGCAACTTATTCTTTTCTGGATATTGTTGCATTACTTTGTAAAAGTTATGGCTATTTTATAATATGAGTAAAAGGTAGTCAGTGTTGTATTATAGATTTTCAGAGATGTTTACATTTCTTCTACTCAAGGCTAAATCAGTTTGCTACTTTGCTGAACAGATATGTGCCTCTTATGTTTCAGATGCCCTCAACTGGTCCTACATCTGGGAATGGTACGATTGGCACCACGAGGATCTGTGATGCAGACGCGCCCAAGGGTAAGTATGTCATCTCTGCTCACTCCCCGGTCTAATACTTACAACACCATCAAAGATTCATCCCTCACAAGTCGAGTCTATACTGGAAGAAAGGACAGAGTACAACCCAGCCATTTCATGTAGAACATACTTCAGCAGTCTTTATCACCATTGGTTATTTATTAGAGAGAATAATACCAAGGACAAACATATGCTCGTGCAGAACGTGCTGTCTCCATGCCAACACTTATTACAGTTGATCACTTGTGAAAAAACAAATGTGTGAATATGCATCATACTTGCACTCTGTCATGCTAATTTATTAATTTTCCTTTTCCTCAATCCAGGGTTTCTTGGTCGGGGAGGGCATGTGATGGGATTTGAATGGTCTTAAAAACAGACTTTAAGTCTTTAAGTTAATGTTTCAAATAAAATAAAAAAACAATCTAATCTTCTGAGCAAAGCATGTGGTCTGTCAGAGGTTAAATGCAATCCTCTAAAAACTGCAAACATCTGTAATTTAGTTAAAATAAAAACCTTGTAATAAATGTCTCTTTAGTTTTATGAATATCCATAGCAATATTGATATGTTATATTACTGTAGCATTTTTAGTTCTATACTGAGAGCAGGTTTTAAGAGCTTCCCTCTACATGTTGGCAGGCTGAACTGTTTTACACATTACAGAGGAAATGCTTTGCCCAGATTAATTAGCTGATGGCTGTTTAAAGAACCTATATTGTTGACATTCGAGTTAGACTTTATCAGTGACTCTGCTGCTTGGTATTTTATGTGTTATATTGCAGTAATTGTTAAGGAAGAGACACAGTAACACAGTATTGGCAGGAGATCAGATTGATGATGATTCTGCATTCTCCCCTTTGCCCTTGTTGTTTATTGTAGCCTGGAGATTGTCTGACAAAAGGAGCAGTTACAGATAGCTCTTGAAGTTGAGCTAGACTAACTAAGGCCCTGTGGTTACGAAAGCCATGTTAAATATACCAGCACACTGGATTATTTTCTTTGTGAACACAGAAAATAGTGCTCTTCTTGTATTGGGAGGAATAAAAACACATCAGCATAGCATAACCTAGAGATTCTCAAGCTTGGATATAAACTGACACTTGGCTTAGAGTCTCTAAATTTCATGCTCCTCTCTGTGGGTGTGGAAAACAAGAGTGGCAATATACTGTGGCAGAAAACATATCAACCCTAGAAGAGGCTCTGGGAGGACATCACTTAAAAATAACCTTTAGTGTGACACTGGATCAAAAGGCAGCTGAGGCAAAACAGGATCTGAGGCAGGCCGGTGACTGATTGGCCGGTTGGTCACAGTGGTGTAACGTGAGCAGGTGCTCAGTACCACGCTCTCATCTACACCGAGGTCATTACCACGCCATTACTCATTTACGCCACATAATGGAGATGGAAGCTACAGAAATTAGTTGCAGTGGCCGAGACAACCTGAACCCTTCTTCAGGGTGAGATTTAATACAGATTAAAATGAAGAAGAATCAGAGTTCTGAAAGTTCCACTTTTTGGACGTCTGCTCTGTGGAGATGCTACTTCCCTCTTTCCTCTGCAGCTGAAAAGGCAAAAATCTTAGTCAATTTAATTTTATGCCCATAGTCTCTCAAGGCATTGGCACAAACTGGAATCCCTCTGGTACTAAATCTCTCAAAGTTTGGTTTTAGTATATTGAATATCTTAATAACTCCATAAGTAATTTTATTAATGAATTTAATTTAAAGCTTTTATGGCTTTGTGACGCTTATGTGAAACCTGAGGACTCATCACCATGAGAAAAAGCTGCTATTAAAATTCTTTCTTACCACCAGGATGTACATCCTGTTACTTCTGGTGGGGGGGCTGATTTGTATATGGAAAATATATATACAATCTTTGGTTGAAGTAGCTACATGCAGATCCCTCTTGGATGATATGATCTCAGTGATATGATGCACGTTCACAAACTGACATGTGTCCTGACTTAGTTTCATGTGCAGTCAGTTTCATTTACATATGTCACCATACGATTTACAAGTTCATTTCTTTTTATTTTATTTCATAATGTTCATAAAATTCTCATCAAATATTTATCCGTCGTCTTGATCACTCCCTCACCAAGGGCATTAACTGATTAAACCCCTCCATGGTTTATTGGGGTAATGTTAACGCCTCCATCATTACATTAGCAACCTCCAGTATTGCCTTCATTAGCTCCCTTTACAGTCAAACCAATGATTTTAATGATATTTGTACACTTGTGGTGAACTGTGCAGTTAAGAGCTCGGCCTTCAATGTCTGTCTAATGGAAGTCGTTACCAATGACTGGCCCACTCAAAAAAAAAAAAAAAAACCTGATTTGATGATTGTATTTTCATGGTTCCTAGACTGTAACCATTTTATTTAGGAAACCAACTTGAAAATTTGAATAATCAAATAGATGAGATTTAAAAACCAAAACCAAAAGATTCTCAAATCAAGTGTGCGTCCGTGCCAATTCATGTATTTCAATCAAAATATAATATGTCATGGGATGGTGGCTTAAAAACATTAAAACACCATTTTTTTGCCAACAGCTCTTTGCCAGTAAACATCCTCTGGTTAAGTTTATGTCAAGGATTGGTTGATGCTGAGACTAAATGATGATAATTTAGTTGTATTTATATATTTATTTATATATAGTTGTGAGCAGCTCTCATGTCTTCACCATGCTGTGAAGATGTCTCGCTGGGAGTCTCAGATGACGAGCATTTGTCCAGCTCCTTCGTCGAAAGACATAAGAATCACATTATTTCTAGTTTGAATCCTGGTGGCTTCACCTGACTGCTGTCTGTTTCCTAGCAACTTGCCAGTTTCCACAGCATTGTTTTGAAGACCTTCGGGGGGGTGCAAGATGGTCATAATTGCATGCGTTGCCTCTGAGATGTCAGGTGCCTGAGCAATTTTCAACGAGAGACTCTGTCACCCCCATCACAAATGAATAGTAATTTTCTTCACATCAAGGGGATCATCATCAATTTCCATTACAATGGAATATGTCAGTCAAAGGTTGTTTTTTTTTTAAGAAAAATGTCCATCTTGCCATCAACAGACACCAGCTACTTACTCTTTACTTAATTGTGTGATATTAAGAGTTTGTGCAGTGAACCTTATCTGACTTTTACTTTGTTATGCTTTACAGACTTCAAAATACACATTACGCTTCTAGCATCCATGTGTATTCTCTAGGTATGATCGATGATTGTTTATTTACCAGTAAGTCACAGAAAGCATATGCTGATATCACTCCTGTACATATTACTATCTCTATCGAGCTGGGTTCTGTCGTACACTTTGTGATGGACTCTTTCTTGAACAAGTAGAATCCACCAAACAATTCATTCTTTCATTGTATGATAACACCTCCACTACTAATTTCTGATGTGAACCCTGATTTATTTGTCATGACCATTGAAACTGAAAGGTAAGGAAAGTGGTGTTTACCAGTGTGAGGTCTTTTGTTACTTTTCTTCAATGGACCTCAGATGTGTTGTGTTAAGTTGTTCAATCAAAGCCACTTATGATATGATACAGGAGTCTGGTTATATTGCATCCTGATTGGATGGATTGGATGGATTCACTTTGGATGTAAAAAAAAAAAAAAAAACACAAAATATTGCCCCAGTGAAAACGATGCTTTTAGTGAACTTTCATCGACAAAAACTAATATGAGCACCCAGAGATTTGAAAGCAGTTCCGCTGGAGGAACATCAACATCCTCAAAGTGCTCCTCTGCTTTCAGAGAAAGAAAGTAAAAGCACACAGCGTAGGTACTCAAGTGCTTGCTGACAGAGAGGCTTTCACAAAGTGAGCGTGTGTGTGTTTTTGTGTTTGAATATAGAGACTTAACTTATGCATAATGCATCACGCTACACGGGCAGCACTCACCCGGGTATCGCGACTCAAGGTGAAATTACCTGAGCTCCCACTCTGCCCCATGCTCTTATCAGAGAACAGTAATGATTTCAAGGTGAAGCAGGTCAGCGGCGTACATGATAATATATTTAGGCAGACCACTGCTGTGAACCATCTGTAGGTCCCACTCGGTGCCCCGCAGTTCAGGTGGGCAGCTGGAGTGCTGCAGATGGCGGAGGTACCGAAGGAAAGGAGTGGGGTCGTGGGGATGGTGCATACACTTTCTTCTTCAATTATCTGTTGATCCTGGTGAAGCGAAAGCTGATTGTTGGTTCACTCCCGAGAGTCCTCTCATTTCTTATTTTTTATTATGGTTGAAGCAGTACAGACCTGGATATCCCTCCCTGTTTTTTGTTTTCTGTTAAATTTAGCACTCTGGTGTGTGAGTATGAATATAAATAATATATATTCTGAACCACAATGAATTATTGCTGTGGACCTTGATGTCATGTAGCTCGCTATAAGTCTGATTGCTCTGTTCATGGGGTCAGAATCGGTGTCAGAAGCAGTGTGATAGGAGCAGCTCAGCAGGGTTATCGCTGATGCTCCAGATGGCTCTCTAACATAGCCAGACAGTGCATTTTGTCCTCTCTTCGACTCGGCGGACTGTCTCTCTGTGTCCTTCTTCTCTGGACACAAGATAAATCTCACTGGGGTTGTATTGAAATGTATTTTCCCTGTATTGCTTCAGCATGGTTGTGCTTATTAATTCACATTATGCAAGTGAAGGCACATTGCTTTTACCTTTTCTCCCTGTGTGTTCACACGGAAACAATCGGAGAACCGAGGAGAGACGTAAACACTTAAAGCATATCAATTAGCACTTGTCACCACTGACGTCATCAGCGTTTCCTTTGCCCGCTGATAGCCATTCATAAAGAGGAATGACTCAGTTTAAGAATACGTATATTATTCCGGTCAGCTGTATCGAGTGAAAGACTCAGAGGTGACGTCACAGACAGCACGCAGCAGCTCTGCAGATAAGAAACGAAGCAATAAGTTTTGACTTTTGATGTTTGTATTAATAATCACGGTGCTGTGCTGCTATTGATTGAGCTGTCCTTGGTCTGAGCAAGAAAATGTCATTTGAGGAGGTCAGGTTCAGATCAGTTCATTACATTTAGAACATTTTGCCCTTTTCACATTTCATTCTTTGGTCATTTATGTACACTTTTTATGGCTGGCGCTCATGTTGAGTAAATTGTGATGTGAAGAAAACAAGCACGAAATATGAAATGCTCCTTCGATTAAAGCTGCTTCGCAATAGCTGAGCACCTCTTTTACTTTTCACACTTTGTGCTGCAGGATTCACCTTTAACCTACGTTTGACCGTAATCACAATCGGTTGTGTCTTCCTCCGCATCCTTACTTGTGTCTTCTGCCTTTCCCACGTGTAATACCGGATGTATTCTGTGCAAGCCTCCATTAAATTTTACATGGTTTCAATCTTGTCCATCAGTTGAGCCACATCCACAGTGACAGTGACATGGCTTTCCTCTTTTCAAAAGTCTGGTTGTCTTTCTTAGTTAGAGTGACAAACCTGCTCGAGGCAATTCTCCATGAAGTAATAGCCTATTTTTTTTTTTTAAGTTTGTACACACCCCATTATCACAGATGTGTAACAAGTGCTGAACTGGTTCCGTTATAACCACAGTCACAATGGAGGTGTGACATTTTATCCGACCTTTGCTGCTTTCCGAATGAAAGTTCAAAACTCAAAGTTAGTGTTACATGTCTTATCTGTCTCCTTCTCTTCCTCTTTCCCAATCACTGTTCCCCCTCTCCATCATTAGTCGGCTTCTCCTTTCTCTCCCTCTATGTAATGATTGTTTTTCTTTGAAGCATTTCTGTATCAGTTACTAAAAAAGTGGAAAAACATTTAGGTCAGGATGAGATGCATTTACATACATATTGCTGTGTACTTGAATCAGTGTTCAGTGTGTTTGGAAAATCCTCTGAAAAGTGATAATTCACTTTTCTATTTTCAAGGGCCTTAGAGCTAAACATTGTGTTCTTTTATTTTCAAACCTTAAAAAGTACAAATGTTTCTGTTTTTCAAGAATGCATGAAAATGTCACCAAGGTTGGCCCTATAAAATTCTGCTGAAATCCATGTATTTAATCGCTCTCTAGGACCTCTTCGATTGCCTTGCTGTGTTTTTGAAATATTTTGTGAGGACAAATAAAAATGCCAAGACATTGTTTTTTTATTTCAAACAAATTACCTAGTGGAAAAATGGACAGATATATTGAAAACATGTGAAACAAGCAATAATCTTGTGATGAGTAATGTTCTTTTGAGCAATATTGCTTATTCTAGTGTTGAAGTTTTAAGTGTTTGATTCATTTCTTTTCTCTGTCCTATTCAGATGAGTGCACAGTCACAAGATCCTACGTGTTCCTCCACAAGTTCTGGTTCTTCAGCACCATCTACTACTTTGGTAACTGGGCCTTTATCGGGGTAAGAACAGGAATATGAAAGCTTCATGCTCTTTATGTATTTTCTTCAGAGTGTAGGAGCGTAGGTTTGTTTCCAGTAGAAGGTTACTCAGAGGCTTCTGTGACACTGTGCACAGGTTAATCTCTTCTTTGAAGATATTAAATCACTTCTTTACTTTGTGTTCCCGGTGCTTTCTATCAACGATCCGGCTGCTCTGCTTATCTTTTCCAGGCATTCCTCATTGGGCTGGTGGTGTCCTGCTGCAGAGGGAAGAAGTCGGTGATTGAAGGAGAGGTAGAGGCCGACGACTCTGACATAAGTGACGATGAATATGTGCACTGAAAAGAGTATTCGCTTAATCTGATGTAAAGATGTGATCGCCTTTACTTTAAGAGCCTAGAAGGTAACGGTTCACAAACAAACACAAACAAATGAGCATCTATAGTTTGACATAACTTAGTAAATTGGTCTTAAGGGGTTGGTGCAGTGGTGTTTTTGTGTATGTCAGCCTCGTTCTGAGTCTCTCCTCTAAATTGGAGCATGCAGACTGATTGTTGTGTCTCTCTCAGTCAATATTATTGATGACTTTGGGATTCTGGGAGGGTCCTCCAACTCAATCCTGCCTTGACAATTCACTTGTGAACAGCTTGACGATGACACAGATTTTTCGACCGGTAGAGACATATTATCACAGCTGCAGAGATGCCCCGGTGGACTGCTTCAGAACATCTGACTTTTCTGTGGAGACAGAACGTAGCCTTCCATCAAGTTGTTTTTCTTTGTTCTCTGAGCACTTTCTGGACACTTTAAATGATGACTTTATGAATGCATCTATGCTTAGCTCAAGTATCCCTTTAGGATGAAACACTTAAAACAATTATGTCAACATGAACTGCTGTGCTTGGTTGTTTGCTGAAAACCTAATTGGTATTAAAATAATGATAAGTGTTCAAAGCAGTGACATCAACAGGCTTTATGTTGCTTGTTATTATCTGAGGGTGAATATTTTTAGTGGATTTGCTACTTTTTTCCATCTGCATTTAGTTCTTTGGCATTTATTTATTTAGACGTTTGAGTACTTGCATTACTGCACTGTGTGACTTGTACAGGACCAATTTTTGCTGTCGTGTTTTCAAGATTTCAATTTTTTTTTTTTTAATTTTAAATTTAATTGGTTCAACAGCTTTTTCCTGCCTGTGTTGGAAGGTGAGTAAAACAGGAAAAAAAAAAGATGTGGCTATAATTTTCTTTTAGTTGAGGATCTCGTTTGTCAGCTGCTGCTCGTGACAGAGCTTTTATCTACTACACATACATTTAACTTCTATATTTAGCAGTCGCTGTCAAATACCCATTTACAAACTCTCAGAAAGCTTGGAAATAAAATATTTGTGCCTCATGAATGAATGGTACCACGATGGGCACGCACTTTTTTTTTTTCTCTTTTGCGATATTTGACTGAGTTTCCTTTTTGGAGAAATGCTTTGATTGAGTCAGCAGCTGGAAATGTGATGAGGTGATGATCACGCTCAGGCCCCTCCCCCTGCGACTGGCTGAAACATTTGCTGTTGTGAAACTTGTGTTTAAAGAAATAAAACCATTTTAAACCCATTAAAAAAATAAAACGACGTGTTCCGAAATATTTTCATTCGCTCATGCACTACCTTGTGTTCCGTGTCTATTTTTTGCATTGAGAATTACTAATATTGCACAACATCATGTTGCTATTAGACAAATGTTTTTTGTGACATTATTCCTTTGTCTAAGAGCAACATGTTGACAGCAGTGGTGTTTCTGTTATGTGACATTTGTTTGAAATAATCTCTGTGCGGCTAATTATGATGAGAAGCATTTTAACTCATTTCTGTTCTATAAAGCCTGTTTTCTGACATTGAGATTTAAAATTAATTAAAGCCAATTTACGCCTTCCTCCAACACGTCTTACCATTCCTCACATTGCTGTCTGTGGTTTCTGCTTAATCAAATCAAATACCTGTCGCTTTCACAAACTCTGATGAAAAGAAAATAACTCCAAATATAATTCTTTAATTGTGTAACTTTAATTAAATCACTCCACAGTGTGGTGAGTCGATCTGTTTAGCAGCTTTAAAGTTCATAAGCACAATCAGACATTCCATTAATGACGGAGCATACCCTGCTGTTCGGAGCCGAGCCACTTAAAACAAGCGCGAGAGTAATAAGGACGTTTATCCAGTGACACTGACACGGATTAGCACATAACTGCTCAGCGCTTGTTTGGGATGGATTTGCATAACATTTGGTGTGCACGTTCGGTTAGGGTTTCATGTATGCGTGCTTTGTCGTAACTGTGGTGCAGGCACGCCTCGAGTTAAGCCATTATGTGACATGCCGCCCACACATGCACTAATACTGCAAATAAGCCTTGAGCCCAAAACATGGCGCCCTGGAGCTCGAGCAGAGCGGATTGTGTGATCATGGTGTCAGATCAGAGGATTTGTGCTGTTCAGGGTGCAACTTTTCTCATCACCTCTGTTATTCAAACAACAGCTTTTCTCATCCTCTCGCTCCCTCCTGCATTCTGTCTTTTTCTTTGTTATCGGGCTACTCTTGCAAGTTTGCTTTGGAGCAGTGAGAGCGGTTTAATGAATAAATTAATGAATTAGTTGAGGGGGAATTATTTTCACAGGGAGCTAGAAGCTTTTCAAGATCTGCCCATGGACCATGCCCAAAATATTCATTTGGTTTTATTTTGTTCAAAATTGATTTTGCTACAAATTAAATTTGACCCAAAATGTATTGTTGTGTTAAATTTGCCATTGCCCTAATCAGAGCAATTTAGCTCAATTGTTCAGCTGATAAATTTGCTGGGACACATCCCACTGCGGAGCTTCTAATCATTTAGAATCAGAGAGGAAGACAAAGTGGGGGTTCAGACTCATCGATTTAAAAACGTTCCGTTGATGGTTTTGTGGATTTCTGTAGCTGTCTGGAAACCCACACATCAGGGCAGCCGTCGTCAGGAGCCTTATCTGAAGCCATCATCTCTCTGCTGCTCCACGGGATGACACAGCATCAGACCTGCCTGCTGTGTCTTTCAAAGTTTCACTTTTTTGTTAAAACTTTCTCCTCAGTAGAAGAACATCTATCCTGGAAAGAGTTGGTTTCTGAGCTTGGCAAACTATGTTTGTACACAAAAGTATGGTGCAACATATGTGAGTGCATATATATTTATTTTTGTCTCTTGGTTTGTTATGTTAGTTCTAGTTAGATCTGGTGTGTCTTTGGAAGCAATTATGTACCTTTTATGTACCTCAATTCATAGGTAGTGTTCATGTATATGTATAAAACTTGTCTACTCAAAACCAGTGGGTAAAAATTCTCCTGGGGGGGGGGGTTGCCCCTGAGTCTTTCCTCAGGGCTCTATCTCTTCAGTTAGGCCCTTCCAGACCCTGAGTCACGCCTCCAGGGAGGAAAGTGATGCAGGACCAATGTAATTATGTTGATTCACTGTTTGCAGCCCCTAAGCAGGTTAACCTCTGCTCTGAGGGGCCTGCGGGACCTGCCACTCACTTCCAAATGACATCAGGTGACAACAGGTCCCAGCTCCACGAGGAATCAATGAGGCATCTTTCCATATTAAGAGACGCAGGCCTTCTGACAACATTAAAACACACACTGGACATATACAATCAGGCGAACTCAATCAATCGTTCTGTTATAACTCGGTTAATTACAGGCTGGTGAATTTTGATCTGCGCCATAGGACACGTTCTTTGAGCCACAGGGTTCAAGACCTCTGAAGTATTCCCACATTGCATCGTGTTATTTTCATTTCTATTGGTTTTGCTAATGTTGTTTTTTAAGCTAACATGCATGAAGGGCCTTTTGAAATAAAATAGGGCAGCTTGTTTTGTCAACAGGCTACTTTGTTAAATTGTAGTTATAGTTTCTATAGCTTCTATATTCTAAGGGCGGGAGGGGGGGCAAGTACTTGATTAGTTACCTCGACATAGTACTTTTAGATATTACTTTTAAACCTCATTTTTGATATATATATATATATATATATTTAATTTAAGCTATACTAGAAAATAACATCTGAGACAAACTGTCTTCCCTGTTATTTATCGCTGTGGTTGGGTCATGCTCAGTAGCTGGTGGGTTATGGCACATTTAGTTGACACAGCACCTTGTCATTCTGTGCTTCTCATTTGAATCCCATTAGGTCACATCAGCACATAAATTGTCTCCGGAGTCGCTGGAACTTGTCTGTTTCCATCTGTCTCCACATGATGGTTGTAATTTGTTAAAAGAAGAGGCTTTCAGTCGGCCACTGCAAACACACGCAGTTTCGGCGGCTGTCACAAAATAAAACACACGCAGCCGATGTGCTTTTCAAACATGACGTTGGTTATTACAGCCATGACAGGCTGGCATCATGTGCACAATAAGTATGTCCTTGAAATACGGGAAGTGTAGCATTAATCCATCATTGTGAAAGGATGGAAGCATATTTAGTGTCTGAATAAAACAAGGAAAGTGTCCTTATACAGTACTTATTAATACCGTGTAGTTGCTTTAGAATGTCAGGCCTGTCCTGAGCTTCCGTTTATTACAGAGACTGCTCTGACAGCTGTTGGCAAACTGTTGACATTTTGAAAGAACACAAAAGCACATTATTATAAATTATAGACCAAATATCACAAAGTAAAACTATAACTTGTTCTTAAGATTATTTTGTGCATTCTGAACCAAATATTATTAAAGCATAATTGTATTAGTAAACCCTTAATGACTATCTAGTATTAATTCTTATTTTTATAATTATTACTTGTACATACTCCAAACCAAATAACACAACTATATGGTTTTCAGCTGAAAACACATGAGCTGGCAGTGGAGAGATGACAGTGTTGAAAAGCCCTTCACATTATTAGACACACTAATGAAAATCAAACCCTTCTCTCACAGAGCTCTGGATATAATTAGCCTAATTATGTTGGCGAGTCTCAATTGAACTGGGCTTTAAATCCCGACATTCATGTCTGGTCAGAGCTGGATGTGATATCAGTTTCATTTATTTTGAGCTGAAAGTGTCTCCTCCTCGTCTGCTGCCTCTTTTTTTTCCCCTCCCTGGTTGTCATTCCTCACTGCTGGTGCATGTCCAAGTCCCTCCTCCTCCCCCTCCTCTTCCTCTCCCTCTCCTCCTGATGGACTCAGTGCTCCCCCACAGGAAGGACACATGCTGATGTCCTTATTGCCGAAGTGCCAGACCACCACACAGAACAAACAGGATTTTCCCCATAAGCCCACCACACACACACACACACACACACACACCCTCTCTGCCCCTGATATTATCAAGTGGAGCTAAGGGAGGTGCAGAAAGCCATTTAGGGTGCTCCAATGTTTCCCATCCAAATCCAGAAATCAGATACAGGGCCGGATTTATGGGGCGAGTGAGGAAAGTTTCCAGCAGTGACCTTCAGCTGCAGTTAAATCTGAGGTTTAAATCGTAGAGGGAACGACCTCCTAACCTGATGAGACGTGAGGTGCGAGGGAGACATAATCCGGTCTGTGCCGAGATAACCTGCAGGGGAAGTTGCACTTTCAGCATTTTCACAGCAGCTTCCATGGTCTTTTTGTTCGTAGAAGTTAGATTTTCCAGCACTCATTGAATTCTTACGGTCGCATCCTCGTCCTTTGATTTCATTCATTCAAATATTCCCATCAGACACAATCATTAACCCCTCCCACAACCACAAACCACATAAACTTGACACAACCTCTGAAGCAGTACGAACATATTTCCTCTTTTATTTACATTCCTTTTCAAATGTTAACATTTTTCGCTATAACTTTTGATCAGGTTGGCATCTTTTTTTTTTTGTCATTAAAATAAATTGGCACAAGTAAAACATATGTAGACAAAAGTTTATTTACACCATACAACATTTCTGTTTTTAAATATTTTATACAGAGCTGCAGATGTGAGAGCTTGCTGGGATCCTTCAAGCAGAGTCTGCAGTATTAAAGTTGTGAAATATATTATTTATATAAAAGTGGGTATTATCTTTATTGCATTTAAAGCAATGAAGAATGTAGCTTGACAAACATTCATTTTAATATGACAGAAAAAATCCTCTTTGCCTCCAATGTTTTTATATCATAAAGTAAAAAGTGTAGTAATGGCCAAACAGACTGTTATAAACTTTTTAAAAACCTGCATAAATATATACATTGTGCTCCCGGGTCCAGTTTTTATGAAATCAAAACTAGACCCAACGAAGCTGGGACGACATGGCATGTCATTTGCTTTTGTGAGGTTTTCCTTTTCGAGAGATAATCTTGTTTTTTTAGCCGATTCCTCAACAGATAATTTGAAACACATGATGGTAAATATTGTACACCAGGCTGCCCCACACTAAGTACACTAGTGAGAATACAAAAAGTAACACTGATGTTTTTTTCCCTTTTTTTTTTCTTTTTTTCTTTTTTCTTCTCTCTCTCCTCGGTCCTTATGTTGTATTGGCACATAATGTCCCTGCCACACTCGTATTATCCAGATATGTATGCCAAGGCTGTTAGAAAAGTCTGTTGCTTTATTCAGTGCAAAATACATCCCTTTCTCCTCCTCCTCCTCTCCTAGTTTGCATTTTCCTCCCGTCTCCGCCCTCTAGACCTCCGTTTGGAAGTCTCCTTCCTGGACGTCCAAGGGGAGGTTGACACACTTTTCCCACTCAGCGGGCGTCATCTCCAGCGAGTCCTTGGTGTCAGATTCTAGTACATTCATAGTGGCGTAGTTCTGGTACTCACAGGCTGGATTGTAGCTCTCCCATGGGTTTTTGTTTGGCATTGCCTTGTCCTGTGAACACGGCCAGTGGGGTGTGATATTAGCGGCATGACAACCTCTGGAGCTAAAACGCTTTTTTTTTTTCACACACAAACGAAAAGAAAAACACCCTTCTGCAGTGAGGTCGATTCATTCAAACAGGCATCACATGAATTCCTACCCACTGCTAATTGAAAATAATGGATTAATGCTGTGGAAAGCATCAAATAACAAAAGATAATGGCAGTGTATTAAATGTGAACATGCGTACATCGAGTCATAGTTGTCTGCGTTCTCCCCCAAGCTCGGTAACTGGTGCACTAAATGGGCTTCACGTACGAGCCATTCATCTGAATGAGCTCTCACTGACAGTCCCAAAGATACTATTTCAAATAAGGGAGAGGAGCTGCTCCCAGTCAGGGAATACAAAATGGATACTAATGTCTGCAGCCAGCTCTGCAGCGCATTCATTTGAGGGGGAAAAAAATGAAAAAGAGTGAGTGTATTGTAGTTATCGTTTTCTACACAAAAGAACTTGCACTGGTAACTAAGCAACGGGTCTCGAATTACACTGTGCAGTTAGGGTGATTGAAATGTGAGTGAGAGCGGATTACGTGCAGCCAAAAAAGAGGAGCTGCGGTGGAGCTGACACTGTCTAATAGTCGTGGCCGTGTTTGGTCACCGGCTCAATTTCTGTTTGCCGCCGCGTTCAGTTGAGAAAACAACGCCGATTGTCTGAGGGAGCAATAAAGCTTGACGTCCCCGCCGTCTGCAGCTCCACTCAGGTGTGGCGACGGATGCGGTGACTTTGTTTAATTTGCGGCAAGGTCAGGAACAGTTTTGTTTGCCTGACTTCCAGAGCAGCTACGCAAAAAAAACAAAAAAAAAACTTTCCCCCCGCAAACAGTAAGAGAAGAGCGACCGGTAGATTAAAAAGTCTGCCATGCATTAATGGAAGGAAAATGATGAGGTTGCTAAGTAGATAAATGTGCATGTAAATAAAAGTGCATTCATGGCCTTGCATTGGAATGGATGCACTCTATCGCAACAAGGTTACCAAAGGTTTTTCTTCCCTGAGTCTGGCCTTGCGAAGAAAAAAATGCGTCAGTGCTTTTAAGGCGGCTGCCCCCCCCCACCGCTCTCCCCGCCCCCCCCGCCAGCTGCTGGCAGGCCCTCTATCAATAGGAAGCTTCACTTCCACATGAATACTTCAGCTACGAAGCCGTTCATTTGCACAATCACACATTATGTGTCCTGCTCCGGATGTCTAATAGTGGTGTTTGGATGTTGCTCTCTCTCTCTTTAATTGGCTGACAGCCACCCCCCTGGTTTTCCTGTTACTCACCATGCTGCCCATATTTGGTATGTCTCGAAATCGGTCCAGGGTTTGAAATTTCTGATTCAGTTCCTGGAACAGCTCCATGTGTCTTTTCCTGGTGTGCATGACTTTCTGCAATGGCAAGGGTTTTTGCTTTGGTATTGACAGCCAATAATGGAAATGCATCTTCCTCTCCACCCCCTCCAACTCTGATCAATTTGTTAGTGTCATGGTGGTTCACTTATCGGCCAGGTTTGAAACAAATCGGTGTGTCTCTGCATATATATGTACAAGCCACTGCCAAAATAAAGGAAACACCGGGGTAATTAATGTTCGCTTGATGGGTTGCTGAAAGCTCGGGCTATTTTAATTGCTGTATCTAGATTAAACATAATTCTCCAGTGACAAATTGCCTTTTAGGGTTTTGTCGGGGTAAGGGAAATCCTTATCATCAAACCTTGGCACAAATCTTCCTTTTTAAGGGTCGGTGTGCATCTCAGCTAAAACGAAAAATGCTCGCCACGCCAAGAACAGCTGCCAGAAGCCTCATGTTTCCTTTACTTTGACCGAGTGCACAATATATATGCAGCAAAGCCTGATTTAATAATGCAAAGGAAAGGCTAAAACCTGCCAAACGCTCTTTAAGTATATGTTTGCAAGCCAATATAATAACTGTTTGAACCAGTGGTAAAATCAGACATGAAATGTGCAAATGACTTTTAAAAGCATACATTTTAGAAATCAACGTATAGCTAATGGATGGAGGAGATGGAGGAGGACAAAATGTGGATGAGAACTGTTGCCCTGTTTGTCAGTTGACAGCCTTGCTTTTACCTTAACTACACAGCATGTCAATAAATCTCAGTTGAGTCAAGGCTGTGTAACTCCAATAAGCTTAAGAGGCACAACAAGAACTAGTAAATCAAATGACAAACACAAGTGCAAAAGAATGGCTTTTCTCTGCATAAAGAAACAGATGCATGTGCTATGGCAAAGAAACGTCATCTTTACGTACCTCAAAGTCCAGATCAGAGTATCGCGACTTTCGTCTCTGTAGAAGTAAAAACATGAAGGCATGACGTTATTAAGTGGGAACGCACGTTTCTAAACATGGATTGCGTATTTTTAGAAGTGTGGTGTGCGTGCAGCTCTGTGTCCTCTGCACCTCCTCCGCACGAGCATATGTACCTCTAAGGAGCTCATAGATATTGTAGACCCTGTCTCACTCCTAGAGAGCCCCGCGGATTCCTCCATCTCTGCGAGGAAGTTCTTAACTGCCGTGCGAGGTTCGAAGGGCAGGTTCTGCATCTGCTCCGGAGCGCTAGGGTACTGCTGCTCCAGGTTCACATTCATGTGGTCCATGCCTGACGGGCTTATATTGAAATCGGGGCTCATCTTGTAATGCATCAGCCTCTCGTGCGACAGCGTATCCATAGTGATGTTCATCTTGGTGTCGTCCTTGAGGAGGGTGGACACGTTACCCGGCACCGCAGAGGCGCGGGGCATGACTATGTAGTCCGTCTCCATCATCTGACCCTGCACCGGGTGGCCCTCCATGTCATGGCCGCCCATGTCCTGGTCGCTCGGCCGCATGGCGTCGTCGGTGCACAGGTAGACGGTGCGGCGCATGTCGGCGCTGCTGTCGGCCATGCACTGCTCCTTCAGCTCACCCACTCCCATTGGCATGTGCAGAGCTGACGGCTGCTGGATAATCACTTTGGAGATGATGTTGCCAGGCAACGTGGAGTAGTTGAGGCCCTCGGGGGCCTTCTCATCCTCTTCATCATTGAGGGAAATGCGGGAAAGGGTGCCTGTTATGGTGGCTGCGCGACAAGAGCCCATGTCTTTGTGGAGTGCTGCGGGGCAGAGTGATACAAGGATTAGTGGGAATTTCGCAGTAATGAAAGTAATGTCACAGTTTGTCTGAGATTATCCAGCACGTGACCCAAAGAACAAGAGAACCAGAATCAATACGAGCCAATTCCCTGAGGTAGCATTTATTGCTACCAAGGGAAATTGGTGATGACAGAGCAAATGACTGTGGATATGTAGAGTTTGACATACAAAGGAGCACGACGACAGATAAAGGTATCTCTGGAAGATAGGACTGCAAATAAGAAACTGCTGAGTCATCCTCACTTTTATTCAGGAAATGGCTTGTGCTTAGTCACTGATTGGTGTTGACCTTGTCGTCCACATATTCATAAATACCCTTTGGTTTAGAACATCCTGTCCTCGCCACCTCATGAATCAGTGGGAATCGTGCTGTCTGTCTGTTCACAACAGCTGCAAGGAGACGGCAAATACGATCTAATACCTCTAGCCTTTTTTTGTTTGAGTCAGGAGGTATTCGCACTGAAGAAAGTGTCCCATCCAAGTTTACACTTTTCATTCTGCGGGGTGACACTGCAGGTCCTTGTGTCTGCTGCTCAAAATAATCCCTTTTTGTAAACAACCTCTGTTCAGCCCAGGGACTTATCCGGGAAGTGCATTTCTCTCTGGCTGCTGCTGTGACTGCAGCCTGACTCTGGTCATGACTTATAAATGACACCTGTCTCTTTGTGTTGGGGGAAATGTGTGTTTTAGCTTTACAAGACCACACTGCACGAAGGAACGTGTGTTAGAGGAGACTGTTTCTTTGTGCCGTGAATAATGGTCAGCCCGGCTGCTCCCTGCAGATCCATTAGGGATGTTGTTTTGGATGGTTTGGGAGGGGTCAGACAAGGACAAGAGCAAGTTGACAACACAAGTTACACGCAGGATACTGTTTTTGTCTACTTTCGTTTGCTGTTAGTTCAAACAAGGGATGGGGAATGACCCGAGGAAGAAGACATTTTGTTGTGGTTACAGATCCAGGAAGAGTTTTTCACTTTCTTTCACATTCATAGATCGAGATCCCACATAGGTATACATGGAAGAAGGAAGTTATAATTAGAAAACTGTGCCACTTAAGTACAGGAACAAGACGTAGGAATCAGAGCAAAACATTTTCTCTCAGCTCAGCATCTGTTGCACGTATGTCGCCATCGACATGGTAATGAAAAACATAATTATGCGTGTGATTGCCAGGCTATGAAAAAAGCCAGTGTTATTTAAATCTATTGTGGCCATTTATTGCGGTAAAGCCGACACATGAAGTGAACATCCAGCAGCTTCTTTATTCTGTTTTGTTCTCAGATTAAAGTCTGTGTTTGAGTAACTGTGAAAAAAAACTCCTGTGGGGATTGTTGGCGGTTGCGTAACCGAAGCTATTTTTTACCGTCTAACCTCTTTTTTTGGTGCTTCTTCCGTTTACATGGAAAGCAAACGAGCTGCTTGTTCATCACAATAATAACGAGCGAGCATCTGCTTACCTGATCGGCAGGCGATGTCCACATCCTTCTCAAAGTCCGTCTGTAGGGAGAAAACAATCACATGGTGAGTGTTGCTAAAAAATAAAGCCCTGTTTGTAGTTAATATACAAACCCAGAGCTGCGAGATGGGGATCAATAGCATATATTTATATCATTACCTCACTTCAGAAAAATGCAAAGCAGTCATTGCTCTTCCTCACAATAAATCAACAAAACATCAATGAGGGAAAGTGAAGATGCAGCAGCTGGGAAGCATTTTGTGCTTGCTGATAATGACTGTATTGAAGCACGGGGGGGGGGTGACGCCATTCTCTTATCATGAAAACTATCTCACTCCGAGGGGCATTAGAATACTAATCGCAGATCATTGCTGTGATGTGCCTGTGGCGTTGTCGTGCTAGATGAAGAGACCGGTGTCCCATTTCAAAGGTCAGGCGGGGGAAGAGCGGTGGTGCCATTACCCAGAGAGAGGAAATGAGAGGGAAGACGCACGGGCAAACATGGACGTTGGGTTCAATCACAGGGGAATAAAGGATTGGGCTCGGGGCCTCAACAAGAACAACCAAAGGAAACTAAATGCCATTTATCAGAGGGCAAAGCATCCCCCCTGCATGTAATTGCAATTTTGCAATGGCAGAATAAACTGATGGTAAACAAGGTCATGTGGAGTAATACAGCAGAAAGAAGTTGCAAGAAGAACACAAGTTATGTTAACACCTATTGGACAATGAAGAGTCTTCATTTAACATGACCCCTTCTGCATGACCCGAGTAATTCGGGCTACCAGAGCAAAGAGACAAGGAGAGGATGCAAACTCAACAAAGGAGGACCAAAGCCGAGCTGGGATTGAGACCTCACTCCACCGCTGTGCAGGACCATTAGTTCTGTTTAAATTATAGAGGATCTTGTTACAGATAACAGGGGGTAACTGTGCCTACCATTATCTGAGCATGTCCATTAGGGAAGGTTCCTGTTGCGTCACCACTGATCGGGTCTTGGCAGTTCCTCAGCCGACATCGGAAAGCATCCTGAACCTAATGAGAGGGGGAATCAGCTCTCCTTCATTCTCACAATACTGCAAACCACAAATTTCATGTGTCAAGGTCCTGGCAAATCTCAAAAGATGAGGAGTTAAGGAGGACTTCTTGATTTCAGGCTCATCTCATCGCTGCAACATTTTCAATAAAAGACCAAGGGGAGGGACAGATTAGTTGAAATCGCCCTCTACCTCTCTCCGTAGGACACAGTGCACCATCACGATGACGAAACCCTGCAGTGAGTCGAAGACGGCAAAGAGGATCTGAAAGAGGATGGAGCGCTTGTCCGTCATGGCGAGCACTGCGGACATCCAGGTCAATGCCAGCAGAGGTAGGACAACACAGGAACTCCACAGGGACGCCCTGCGAGGAAGGGGAGGAAGGATTGTGTACAGGAAACAACGGTGAAGACGCGGTGATATCTGGACCGCTGAGTGCAATCTGCATCCCAGGCTTTTTTACTCCATAGCAACAGAAGGGCTTTAACGTGCATGCGGGTAATAATGTGCTAAATTTACTTTTCAAATAAGCACTGCGTGTTTACAATAGCAGATGTTCCTGCACTGTACATCAAATCTCCTGTGGATGTAAGTGGAACATCGGCTTCCGACGCAGCGAGGAGTGCGAGCGGGGTCTAAAATGGTGGACGTGGACACGTTGTACATGCACAGACTACCTGTAGCATCGTCTTATTGATTCAGAGACACTGACAGGCACTTACATTGCATTGCTAGCTGTAGTTGCTGATAAAGCAGTTGTTGATACAACGCCACATTTGGCACACTTGAGAGTTAATCCTGTATGCGGCTCACTCATCTGTCTGTGGGACATAGAGACAACAGCATGACACACAACGCTCAAGGCCGCAAGCCTGACTTTTACACCCACCCCGTCATGTTAGCAACAAGCAGAGGCCGTCAAAGTGTGTGTTGTGATGATTTCCTGAGATCTTGGACTGATTCTGCCAAAGAAATTACGGAGCCGCGTCGCTCACGAGCGATATCTGACCTCTTTATGCGTATACCTAATTTCCTTTAGGCAGCACAGACAAACAGGGTCTCAATCTCCGTATGCATACAAGACAAATTTCAAAGCATGTGTGTATTTTTGCGTGATGTAGAGAATAAAAAAAGCAGGGGTACTAACAAGGACGTGCTGTCATACCCTGCTCGGTGCTTCAGCTTCTTGTCCAGAATGCCGTCTCTGGACACGAGTTTGTTAAACACCAGGATTCCGATCACCATGTTGACCTATCGATGAGGGAGGTGAACAGGAATATTCATTTATTTTCAATAAATCAACAGCAGCAACATCATTTCAACCCCCATGCAGGATATTGCTTATCATTTCCCTGCTTGACATCCTCCATAGGTATTCCATGATTTATGTCATGATCCCGCAGGCGTTTTCTCTCTCTCCCTCAGATTTTCCGTCTGCACTGAGCTTTGACCTCCAGCTTCTATTGTTTGCTCATCTCTGTGACATTTCAGCCAGTGGATGAGGCATGCCCTGCCCACTCAGACCGGCACAACAGCCTTAAGAGAAAAGATCTCCCTGACAAGAAACACTCATCTTCTCAAAGGCACCTTCTCCTATTATTAGCAGTGCATTGCACTCATGTAAAAACCGAGGGAGATTCGCAGCAGTTTCCCTAAAACATAAGAGGCTATTTCAAAATCCCTCTGGCTCAGACAACGTGTTCATTAACTATTCAACCAAATACATTCGGGTACATTTTGTTCGACATGCTTCGTTTGGGCGGCATCACGTTCGATTGTGATGTCACGGTATAAACTCAGTTTGGTGCTCGGTCTCCGTGCGGAGGGGTTTTCTTGTGTTCACCACCAATCGCAGTTCACATCGATGAGTTTCTGACGTTAACCACAGTTCTCACCACAGCACAGAGTAAAACAGTAAAAAAAAAAAAAAAAAAAACTTCTCCCGGAGTCATTCTTCTCGTGTAATTTCCTCTTTAGTGCAATGTAAAGACGGGATGATTATAAAGACTGCAGAATATTAGATTTTGCTAAAATCGGACGCATAAATAATTGATCATTGCACAGCTTGAGCAAGTTGCCTGATGGGATATGCTCATTACTTTTACTTTCAAACCAGAGCGTTCCTCACACTGCGGCTGTATCGCAGCGATACTGAACCAGCATTGGAACAACACTGTGGTCTATGAGGATCTTGTTATTTGAAAACGAGCAGCAAAGTGTCGGGGTGTTATAAGAAATTCAAATTTTTATGAGCTTAAACATGATTCTTCTTTTTGCTTCAGGTTTGTTTGTTAGTAGATTCAATATATTTCTTCCCCCTGTGTTAATCATGCTGTCCATGTTTTCCATTATTTTCATCGATGAAAAAGCAAGCATGCTTCGGGTGAAGATCCAGATAAAAATCTGTATTTGAAATTCAATGTGTTTTCATAAGGGCGCTGTTGGGGCCTTTGTGGAGGGATGTGTTTTCTCTCTGTTGTAAACCTACATGTCCCTTGTGTCCTCTGAATATACAAGTGAAAACTGGACGTGTGGAGAGAGAAACCTACCAGAACAACAGCAGCTGCAGGTCCAACAAAGGCGTAGAGGAGCCCACCCTCCAAAGACAGCCAACAGCTGCAGGCGAAGCACGGAAAAACAGTTAACTCCCACCAAGGCATTAACATCCAAGTTAATGGCGCACACCAGCATACAATTGCATTTCCCTTGACTGTCAGGGGAGATGCGCCATATGCTGTAACTCTATTTCCAAAGTTTCACAGGGTAATAAAATGCTAAAGAGATTTTAAGCAGTGTTTATGCGTTTGGTCTCCAGCAGGGATACAACTCTCATGAAATTGGGGTCTTGCTGTGCTATTTTGAAATTTGATTGGGTTCATGGGACTTTGTTTATGGCGCTATTTAGGAGAGGTAAGCCTCCGCACATGCACTTAATCACCACTCTTAACGTGTTTCCATGGACCTACTTCAGCATGTGCGCTGAATATTAAATTCAAATAAATGTAAAAAAAAAAAAAAGAAAAAGAAAAAGAAAAGAAAACTTACTATAGGGGTGTCCCGTAGCCTTTTGTTTTGGTGAATCCCATCGACACAGCAACCACCAAAGCTGGTAGGCCTTAAAAGAAGAGGAAAACAATCGATGGTTATTGGAGAAGCTCTCGTTGCTTGTCAGAAGGGAGAGACTCAATCCATAAATCTGCCGAGGAAGTCGGCCTCTGTGCCCTCCAGTCATTAAACAAAGTGAAACGAGACTCTCTCCATTAGAAGCTGCAGGATGGGACTATACAGTCATCCCCGAGCGTATGATCGACAACGGGCATGTAAACAGTTTATTTTGTACAACGCTGGATTGAATGGAGGAGGAGAACAGCGTGTTCTCTCTGCATTGACAAAATGGCAGCGGCGCATCAAGTCCAGATATTTCATCACGTCACTGCTCTGCAAGAAACCTCCCCACCGTCCACACCTTCTTTCTTATGAAGGAATCTTTTTGTTTCGGTGTATTGCTCCTCATTACAGATCGCTGTAATGGATTCAGTCCTTGCTACAGTGTGCTCGGAATATCAACGCTTTTTCTCTTTCCTCCTCTCCCAGTGGCGCAGGCAGGTGCTATTGATGTAATCAGTTTCCTGGAGGCACGAGGCAAAGACCCCGTGGCCATCCAGTGCCTCTCCGCAGTGCTGAAGAGGTAAAGAGTGCCGAGTGTACACAAGCACGTCGTAAATCACCGCCCGACGGACACTCTGCAGTTCAAACAGGCTGAATTAAGAGACAACAGGTACTGTGTGTTGCACGACACAAAAGGAACTCAATCTTCTGTCTGTTTTTCTTCTCTCCTCCTTGAATACGAGACAATATCTGCAGAGGATTCGACTCGTCTTATCTTTTCATTAAAAAACATAAGACATAATATGATAATTTTCATATTATGTCAAGCATATAAATTGTCACACGACAATATGCGATCTGTCTAAGTGATTGTTCACAGGTATGTGATATCTGTTCCCCGTTGAGATCTGTGTGATTGTGGAACAGCCTTTGTCCATTTTTTTTTTTTTTTTTTGCAGCAGGCAGTGGCACTGCAATGACTAAGAGAGCCTTGTTTGTTGCTAGGTAACAGGAAGAAT
Organism: Pseudorhombus dupliciocellatus; assembly: GCA_016785235.1. Taxonomy (NCBI): domain Eukaryota; kingdom Metazoa; phylum Chordata; class Actinopteri; order Pleuronectiformes; family Paralichthyidae; genus Pseudorhombus; species Pseudorhombus dupliciocellatus. Next base: position 792,864 of record JAFBJW010000258.1, read on the forward strand.
GAATGTGGGCTCTTTCATAATCAAATAGATTTTTTTTTAAAGGAGAGATTTCTAGTAGTCTGTAAGAAAGAAAGACAGAGCGAGCGCTTTGGACGAGGATTCATCCATATTGACATTTATCACATGAAGAGAGAACTGTAGAGATTATAACATGTTTATTGACAGGTGTGTGTATCTCCCATCAGATGTGTAATTGTTATTGTTTCATTTTCCTGTCTTTTTGTTTTGCAGTGCAGTGCATGTGTGCAGGGATGACAGCGTGGGAGGCAGCAGGAACTGAATTATCAAAGACCAACTCAAAGCAGTCATTTCCTTTGTGATACATGTGTTTTTTTTTTTCCTTTTCTTTACACGTTAAAGCTTTGAACGACTGAACATCAGATCCTCCAGGGCGTCTCTGACTGAGTATAATCACACAGCACGGACTCGCACCAAGCTCCAGTCCATAAATCTGTTACTTTATGACTCCGTCAACGTTATATTCTCCCGAGCGAGAGTTCTGACGGTTATCAGATGAAATGTATTCGGCTGCAGCTTACACACACCCTCTTGATCACACAAAAGGTCATTGCATCCTGCGACAGGAGAGCCACAGCAGCCTGTCTCTCCACCTGTCCCCACCCGCTGCTCGCTACCATCCATCCCCCCCTCAAGGCCGGCTCACTTACCCGGCCCTGGAGAGAGAGATCAAAATTATCACAACAAAAGACACGATAGGAGGAAGACCTGGTCCGGGAAGGGATGAGAACGGCAGGCTGGGAAAAAGGAACTACTCGCCGAGGCACCTTGACTGAAGAGCTTGAGAGAATAATGGGAGATAATGGGAGCGGCTTAGGGAAACATGCTGCTCAGACTTACCCCAGCCAAGACACAGAAAGCGCTTGCGGATGAGCCGAGTCCGAACCTTTCCCGTCACTGCCATGTAGGACTGCCAGGCCTCTGTGAGGACCCAGCAGAATGATGCCAGGAAGAAGAAATGCAGGAAGGCTGTTGTCATGATGCAGACACCCTGAAGATACAAGGGGACAAAAACGGGTCAGGACAAGATGCATTCATTGACTGCGGATGCAACCGAGACAGAAGTGTCTGCAGATGTAAACCCTTCTGTTTGGAATGGTCCCTTCTTTTGTAGTACCTGCAGGAACACGTCAATTCTATGGATATCACATTATTTGGTTGAACTTTTCTGGCCGCCTAGACCACATCCGCTGAGGTGCCGTCCCGTGAATGAGACAAAGCGTCTGGTGTGAACTGCCGCAGCAGAGGTGGCCCCGGTAGTAAAGATCAGAGCCAGGCATCGCTGACACAGAAAGCCACAGCGTAGCGTTCCTCTGCACTAACCCTCTTTAGTATGCTGGGGATCCCACCTGGAGGCATGTGAGCCAAGGTCAACTGTTTTAAAAGGGAAGCGACCCACTACAGCGGCTGAATGAGGCTGTAGCACACGTGTCGGAGGAGGCGGCGGACAACGTTCACTCCCCACAATGCAGCCGCGCTTTATTAGATCGTCCATCTTTGTTCCAATTCTCTCCAAATGGGATTGCTTAGAAGAGGATTACCAATAATAGAGAGGAAAAAAAAATGTGTTCTTAAGAATTATTGTCATTGCACACTGACATTTGTAAGTGAGAAGAGATTAAGCTTCTTTTTCATTTCACTTCAGATTGTTTGCAGTGTAAAACTGTGGTAATCTGAGTGACACGGTACAAAGAGGAGGAAGATTGAAGTGTATCGTGTCCCGGGGCGTCCACACCATACTGTGAGCGCTCCCAACCACTTTACATCCCCACTGAGAGAACCATGCTAAACCCATCATCCCCTGTAGTGATCACGGGGTTCCTGTGGAACAATAATCCTGCATTACCTCACAGCTCAGAGGTAGGAGAACCCAGGGAGAGTGTTTGCCACTCATCTGCATTCAGGTTGGAAATGTGAAAAATGAGAAAACTCAAATCAGATTTATGAAAACGTTATAATCCCATTCCTACCGTTGCTGTTGCTTAAATTCAATTGGCAGGTTTCCTGTTTAAACTGACCGTCCGATGAATATCAGTGTAAAAACACGCTGCCTTGCTAACACTGGGAGGATTTATGAAACTTATACTCTGTGTGTGGCATTATAAAAAGCTGCAGTGTCAGTGTTACACGTATAGTTTAACTTAACTACCGACCAACTGTAAAACATATTGTGCATTTGTGGTGACATAAAAGATTACAGCCATATATTTGAAGTATATGAGTCAGCTCTGGCAGATTCCAAATGATAATTCGCAGTTTAAAATGTCCGACCTCTTCGAGTGTATCTGCCAAAATCTGTATGTCTTAATGTTTGCACTGACACAGCGTAATTAGCAGATTAGAAAAGGAAACGTTCGAGAAAATCAGCACAAACTCAAAAATCTGGGTTTAACCATGTTTTGTGCATTTTTCTGATTCCGCGCTTCTATAAAATATTATCTACTATACACAAACGATTGAAGTACTGCACACATTGCTTTGGAGACAGGGATAAAAAGGCTCAGCTTTGGATAAAACCCCGAGCTGCCAATCCTGCAAAGATGAGTATCAGAGCAACATATCAAATCAAAGAATGTGAAGGTCCCATGACACAGAGCCACCTGCTCGTGTGGTAATTACAGGTGCGTACAGCTGCTTTTGTTGAAAACGCACACTTATTCCTGTGGTGAGGAAAAGCATTTTTGCTTTTCCGTTTCAAAGGCGGTATCTCCTAATCTCTCTCTTCTGTATATGTTTGCAAACAGCTGCAGCTGTGCCACAAAACACGCCAACACCTTTTCACCAATCAAACTCTCTAACTGTTCCCGTCGTTTGGAGACTGCTTCATTGTTTCGCATGAAAGGAAACGCAGGGGTTTGTGCGTTTGCATGAAGGCGACAGAAACAAACATGGAGGGGAGGCAGTGAACATAGCTGTGTCTTAGTTCAAGGCTGCATTTAAAGACCAGTTGCGTAACAGCAGCATAAATACACAGGTGGATTCTTCCTGGGCCAACATTTTCCAGAATTATCCGCGCTCTGGTAACATGGCGTTTTTCAAAGAGCCAACGTCAGCTAGTAGCGAGACATCCAAGCTCGGCTATGTTGACGGACGGTAGGCAGTTTAGTTTACGACGAGGAGAAGCCATGTTGAGTCTGTCATACGCAGTCAGTGTTCTGCTTGTTTGCGGTCTCGCACGGTTTTCCAAGCGTTGCTGTTGCTCATGTACGGTTCAAGGTGCTGAAAATAGAGCCTGCCTTGTTTGCTGGAAACAGGTCATATGCAGCCATTATGCTTCATGGTTCATTTGGCTGCCTATACCGTCCGCTCTCATTAGTCCTCAAAAAATAAATAAATAAATACATAAAAATAAGATGTGCATTTGAAAGAAGGGTACACGATGAGGATGTGCTGGCCACAGTGGTGTGACGTAGACCAGACAATAAAAATAGATAAATAAGGGTTGAGAACTGCAGCTCACACTGCCCTTTAGAAAGGCAAATGCTGGGAGACGCTGACTGCACTGTGTCAGTATCCATGGAAACAGGAAGCGAGAGAGGGACCACATTAAAACTGTCGCCACGCTGATAGACATGAGGCTGAGATTAAGGGGCGATGGGGTGTACTTCCAGCCAGTTCAATAAAGAGAATTTTAAGGTCAGGGCAGGAAATCTGAACTTTTCATTACATTTTCTCACAGCCTGGCTAAAAGTTTGAGCTGAACCCTGGTGCCCTTACAGATATCATGAACTGGAAACCTAATTGCCACCAAGTGCTGCACCCATGGTTTCTTAATGTCATGGCAGGCGAGTGGAATGAAAAAGCAGCAGTGACATATTGTTAAAGCATAAACAGTGATTTTTTTTTTTTTAGTTTTACAGTAATAAATGCCTACTTATATGGTAAAGTGATGTACAGATGAAGTTAATTCTATTTAAGGATTGGGGGGCTGTTTAGACAGTTTAGACAGAAAGGGTAATTACAAGTACTGTGTGCAATTCCTGATTCATCAAGATGCACTTTTGAGCTATTCCTTGAGGGGCCAATCAGATTTCAGCTGGGGCCAGTGCCCTCATGGCCCTGCCCCTTGCTCCGCCCCTGAGATGGGGGTTAGGCTAATTGGACTCTCTCAGTTGCCTGTATGTATGAATTTGATGATCAGAGGTTACTTGTCTCTGTATGTTGGCCTTTAGGCTCCACCCACCTCTCACCTAATGTCATTTGGGATTGGCTAATTAGAGAAATCGGCTCACTGGACTGAGCCACATGAAACGCACTGTATCTGAAGCAAGGCACCAGGCTTCTCTTTGCTACTCTTTGGATTTAGTGTGGGAGGAGGAGGCCGAGGCAACAAGTGTTTCACAGAGTGGGAGCTCGGGTGGAGGACAATAAAACTCCAAACAACAAAGTGGCAGCGGTGGTGGTGAAGTGTTGTTGAACCAGCGAGCGAGACACTACAGTCAGAAAATGCCTATTTGTGCTTTGTGTCCTACATGAACGGGCCTCCACCACCAACCTGGAGTCGTGTTTTAAGACTCCTGCCTACTTTGCTTCAGTATGCATGTAACGCTCTCCAGGCTCCAAACAATGCATGTGTTGTTGTGCCGCACCACACCGGAGGATTCAAGCTGTTGTTTACCGAGAGTTATGATGAGAGGGAAATGAGCAGCATGTCAATTTCACCTGTTCCACAGTTTAACCTGTAATCACTTTCCCTTTGTTGCTTTTTGACAAAAAAGAGATCATTCTTGCTTTGTTTCATCTTTAAAAAAAAAAAAACTTAAACCTGCTTTTTAATTAAATGGTCAACGACCATCAGCAGATAACACAGCAGCGAATGGAAATTTCACTGGAAGTTATTGTAAGGATTTGAATATTTGACAAGTTGCCTGCTTTGATTAGACGTGACGATACATACAGATTTAACATGAGTGTAAAATTATTTGGTTGGAGTGCTTTTATTCTTCTCATGTGTCAAAAAGTTCACATTTTTCCTGGACTTTTTCTAACACGCTAAAACAACAAACAAACCGAGGACCTGTTTGTTGTAAGGTCGGGCTGACACCTCAGCATCCTCAACCCCAACTCACCTCATGTCTTTTCTTCTCATTGCAGCGTGAACATTTTTACAGAAACATCCAGGACTTCCTAATTCTCCCGTAGCCTACCTCGGCCGCAAAAACAAAGAAAGCAACAATGTCTGCTTCCCTTTGTTTGCCTTCGCTCCATAAACCGAGATGAACAGCGACAGAGGACAAAGGAGGAAGCGCCGACCGGCAAAGGTGACTCACTGACTCCTCGCTCCCAGAGGACACCTCCACAGCAAAGAGATGATTTCTATTAGATGATGAGCAACTGTGAATCAACAAACAGTGGAGCCAATTATATGCACTTCTTACAAGAGTTGAAGGAGAAACAGAAAACGAGCGAGGCAGTGCCAGGCAGCGTGGCAATTAAACCCACACAGGGGTGATGTTTTCTCCTCGTGTTGGTCTCAAACATTGGGTTCTACAGTATGTCTGATCCAACACGACTCAAATATTATTTCTACACCAGAGACGCATCGAAAGCAGCAGCAGCAGCAGCAGTAAAGTCATCGGCCTGGAAGTTTCATACAACGTGGAGTTCAACAGGACAAACACAGCTTTCTAACCTTAAGTGACTTTCCCTGTACATAAACCTCTGAAAAATAAATGTAACCTTTGATGTTGATTCTGATGACGACATGATACCTCTGTCATGTCGTCACACTCTCGGGGGACTTACTTTATATCTGAGAATACCGGTGAGCTCAGCCTCTGTGCTCAGTGCAAACAATTACTGCATGTTGGCCCATGAAGAGTAAATCAGGCAGTGCTGCTTTAATTCGGCAGCTGGTGAGTCAGGCAAGGTAACTTTGTCCAGTCACTCTGGGGGAGACGCCGAAATGACATCTCCATTATGTCAGTGGGGTTTTCTCAAAAGCGCATAATCTCGCTGCAAATCTCAGAGACAGATATCCCATTAGAAGCGTGCCGACTGACTATTCCGTGTAAAGTGGCGCGCCTCATAATCAAGACAGGAGACAACTGGAGCTCTGATTAAATCTGACAAGGCTTCAAATCAGCTCAGCTTAAAAAAAAAAAAAAAGTGCCCTGAAGCTCGTTGGATTCATGGTCTTGCTTACCACTGTGTGCCAGATATGCGAGGGGCCGGCGAGGGAACAGATGAGCCGATCCCGTGTGGACGCTGTTATTTTAACAGGCACGCGTGATGATTCACTCTGGTTACCATGTGATCCCGTTAAAACAGGATGTTCAAGAATATCATGCCATTCTTTTATATTCTCAATCATTCATTAATCATGACTCAATTTTCATTGACCATAAAAAAAAAATTATTAATGAATAGGGGGAAGCATTTTGATTAATGAGCAGGGTCGGGTTCATTATGAGCCCCAACTGCTGTTCGGCCCATCTGCTCCTGGAGCAGCTCATACCTGTAAGCACAGCACAGCCTCTAAATGTGATACCCATGATGTGTATCTTTCTGTAAGCCCTTCCAAAAATATATATTTGGCTGCTTTTGACGCTTTTGCATTTAAAAAAAACCTAAAGCCAATGAATTAATAAGGAGTATAGGGACCTGGAAGCAATGTGGCAATGGCCACAATGGCTGCCTTGTAGAAGGTAAAGGTATATGCTGATAATATGGTTACACAATAGATGTCTGTGTGGTTGGACGTGCCCTTCTGCAGTGCTGCCAAATGACTGAGAAGTGCATCTGTGTGGGCAGCCTGTAAATCCCAACCACTGTTTGCCAAACAATCTTTTTACATTAGCCACTTGTTTACTGGCTAGTTACGCAGCCGGCGAGAGAAGGGGAAGCGATACATATTTACTGGAGACACTCCAGCTTTGACTATGCGAATCCTGCTGACTTGATCCGGACCTCCACTCTCGCCCCACATCCCTCAGTGAGGGCCTTGACTCGTTTGAGGAATGCAACACAGCGAATCTAGGATCGAGCTCCCGGCCCAGTCTGCAGCCGAGCTTTATTGTCACCATTAGAGGATCCTTCCTTGGCGGCATCACAATAATTTCATTAGTGTCTGATTGATTGGTGCAATATTTCTCCTGGTGTGCAGCAGGTCGGCCTTTCTGCTTCTGCACTGTCACATCCCCTTAACTGCCAAACGTCTGTTCTGACTTCTACTGATTAACATTAGAACCCAGTAGTTTATAACATCAGTATTTTCATCATTAGAGGATCTGACTGCAGTTTTCTTGTTATTGTTCTGTCTGGGTCATGGAGGAGGGATTTACTCTTTTAAGATGGCGGTTTGACATCATATTCTATCTATCTATGATCCAGCCTAGCTCACTCACATTTTTAATGTTTAGGGAGCAACATCATCTTGATTAGTAATGGTGCAGATTTACTAATGCTGTCCATAGTCTAGAAACATCATGCATTCCTGCCATCATCCATCTGTTTTCACCTCAGTGAACAGATACATGGCTTTTGGGTCCATGTGTTTGAACGTGTACACCAGTTCAAAGAGCTCTGACCCAGTGGCCTTTAATTCACCACCCAGACCATCAGGATCATTTGAAAATCCAATAGTTACCACACAAGTTTCAATGCCGATAGATTTGGGGTCAGTTCTGATTTTGTCACATACTAGCAGAGATCGGTGGTTGTGAACCGCCTCAGAGTGAAGCTGCATGTCATATAGAGCCATTAGAAACACTTTATTCTTCATTTGCATGAAATATGACGGGCTTCTTAGTGCAAAAGCAAAAAAAAGAAAATGAGTAATGAGCATGAAAGAGGCTGTAATCTCCCAGTTATGTTCTTGTTTTTATGCTCAGAGACACGAGCTAACATCTGGTGCACTAAAGGCCTTATTTTGAAGATTCAATTTCTGGTGAATGTCATATAATCTCATTTGTTTTTGTTTGTTTTTTTTCAAAATAAGAGCACTGATTGTCTCATAGCAGATTGACAGTTCTCAGATTGATTAGTGAAAGGTGAACGTGATGGGGCTTTAGAGGAACTTCTCCCTGTGTCACAACACATTAACACAACTAATGCTCACAACATGAATAGTAGGCTCAGTGTCATTATCTTTGACATGTAAAACATGACCCCCCCCCTCCCCACACACACACACACACTTTGTAAACCGTGCAGTTTAAATCCTTAAATGGCACTTACCACATTGTGTGTCTGTGTCTGTCCAATAAGGATCAGTATGTTGGAGCAGATTATAGATAAGCAGAAGTTAAGCAGGATGATGGATCTTTCCGAGCGAATGTACCTAAACAATAACAGAAGAGAAAAACAAAAGCAGCAGATCAGTGCCCTTCCTCCATGTGCGGCTGGACATTCCGTTTGTCATCCAAATCATTTTGCAAACAACATGGTCATGTGGTGGAGGCTGTGTTGCAGTTACCTCCATAGCACGGCATAGATCACTGCCAACGTGATCAAGGCGAGGCAGGACAGACCACAGCCAACTATCAATGTCACAGATGGGACCCCTGAGTACGCCATGGTCTGTGAAGGAGACAGAGCAAAGCGAACCAGTCAGTGGGAGGCTTTGGACGCCGTTCACACAGGACAATAAATCTTTATTGTTGCCCAGAGAGGGAACCAATCAACACAAAACCACTGCTCATCTCAATAACTCCACAGTGGGTTTCCCTTAATGCACTGGTAGGTTAGGGACGAGCGTGCGTGGGCTTGAAGGTTGTTTGGACACGAGGCCCAAAGGCTTTCCACCTGGAAATTACATTAGAACATACTGGAGGACATGGGAAACCATAAAGGCCTGAGTGCATGGAAGAGTTGCTTCTACTTGAGGCGAACCATAGCCCTGGAATTCGGAGCTTTACCGCAATTTACAGCAATAATATATTCAGATATCTGGGCAACATGTATGTGCTCTTGTTCATGGTCGTCACCCTGCTGCAGGCCTCCCACAAAAGGAGCAAGAGCTTCATTTGTGTTATCTCCCTTCCTGCCGTGTGTGGCCCACAATATGCAGAGGCCACAGTCGAAGTACTCCATGTTCTCCATGTTAATTACTTCATCCACTTATGGAATGACAGGCTCCAGGTTCTCCTGCAGTGATTTCAGCTCATAAACAAACGGCCAGATACTGACGCTTTCTAATATGACAGAAGAAGAAACTGGACAAGGACACTGCATCCAAAAAAACTTCCTCATGTGAGGGCAGGAGGTGGATTTGACTGAAGATGTCAAGCATCAGCATGCACACGCCCTTGCACGTGCACTAGTTATCAGGGCAAACTAGAGAATAACACCCCCAATCTCTCTCTCGCACACACACACACGCACACACAAGCTCACTTTACAGCTGAATTACTGTTTAACAGGATTAGCACTGCAAAGATTCAATTCCGTTCTCTCTCTCACACACACACACACACACACACACACACACACACACCAAAATGGATCACAAATCAATAGCCACACTTACTATTTCTCTCGGTTGCTGAGCCAAAATGGCGAAGGTAGATACACGATCACACAGGCATTTTGTATGGGATGCATCTGTGAGCACCGTTTTACATCCTTTTGTGGACCAGGCTCCCCAGGAATCGTTCCTGCAAAGAAGAAGAAGAGGAGGAAGGTTGTTGTTTTTTTTTTTTTTTTTTAATTCCAGCGGTGGCACGACTTGACGCGACTTCTCCACATCAGCGACATCGGAGGTTGTTTTTTCCCCTCCTCGCTCTCTCTCTCTCTCTCTCTCTCTCTTCTATGATTTAACTATTTCTTTCGAGCGCTGTAAATCGGCTTCGCAAAAAAAAAAGAAAAAGAAAAAAGACAGACACATCGACGCGGCTCTTGTGTGGCCACGAACAGCGTTTCAGCTGGAGCGGATGGAGAGGCAGAGACACGGAGGAGGAGGAGGATGGAGGGAGGGAGGGAGGGATGGAGAGATGGAGGAAAGCATTGATGGATGGATAGAGGGGGGGGGGGGGGGGGGGGGGGGGGGGGGGGGGGGGGCGGGGGCTGGGAGCTGTCCTAGCAGACCGGTGCTGATTGATTCGCCATAAGCAGAATAAACAGCATCAGAAGAGATGCGAGCGCATCATATTCACCTGCATTGGGATTCCTCTCTTCTTCCAAACGACCGTATCACCCCCTTTTCTCCCTCTCCTCCTCTCAATGCCCCTGTTATCCCCCCCTCTCTCCCACTCTCTCTCTCTCTGCTGTTTTAATTAGCAGCTTGTGGATGCTTCCTCAGGGGGGGTTTCACCCTGGAAACGGCGGACAGCATCAGACTGATTCTCTGTTCCCCTCCGCTGCCGTGAGAGGAGGACGAGGAGGAGAGGAAGGGCTGATACAGTGAAGGGAGAGAGGAGGAAGGATAAAAAAAAACATAATCGCACGCTGTCGCAGGATCTGCTCACACAGCCCCGCGGTGTGGAGACGGGACAGGATGGAATGGAGGGGTTGGGGGTTATTCCTCAAAATCATCTCTTTTTTTAAAATTTCTTTTACTGCAGCTCCGAGTTGCAGGAGGGCTTCGGAGAATGTAAAAAAAAAAAAAAAAAAAAAACACCGCAGAACTAACACCACCCCGCGGAAGCAGCGCCAATGGTTGCAGCCGCTTCGCACCACGAGGAATGGTTAAATGGAACAAAACGAGCGCCTCTCGTCTATTTCTCACACCTCTCAACTTATTCTCACTATTCGGGGGGTGAAAACTGAACTGACGCAAAAAAGGACAAGCAGTGGTCAGAGTTACAGCACCTGATGTTAGGAATCACTCACACCTGTTGTCCAGCAAGACAACTTTCAGTGTGTTCACTCCTGCACATCCAGCTCATTCCAGCACAGACGGAACACACACATCAAACTGGAGTGACACCGGCTGTCACCTTCTGAATGCACAAAATCCCATAAGAATAAGATGCATAAGATAATCAGACAAACCTACTGACACAAAAGTGCACATTTCTTCCCATGTCAACAGTTGACAGGCAGCATGAAACCACATTTATACGCAGTAGATTCTGATCTGTACAGTATTAGATTAATATTGTTTACACTGATAATTTAATTGTCTGCAATGCTTTTCATTTTTCATTCCCTTGTTCCATCTAAATTGATTTATTCTTTTATGTTTTTAGTTTTTTTTACTGATCTGACTCTCTATAACACCCGATGTGTTTATACTTTTCTTATTTTTCTGTATATTATTACAGTAATTCAACTTCCAAGTTCCGTCTGATCTTATCTCATCTTCCTTTATGCCGCTGACTTCAGTGGGAAGCAAACCGCAGCTGTTGATTTGTGGGTAGAGTGGCCTCTGCCCATGCAGCTGCAAATTCCCAACCAGGACCATCTCTGCAGTGTCAGTGCACAGCAATAAAGTAATAAAGCAATAACCTTCACCGTACAGCCCCTTATAGCCCCCTCCCCCCTCTTAACTAATGCGTGTTTTTGCTTGGGCGGCAGGCTGCACATATAAAGCCATGCAGCTTACATTTTATGATGAGTCACTCTTATGTTGTTTTTGAACAATTTTAAAATCAAAAGCTATTTAACAAGCATAAATGCACTTGTACTGGCAGCCTCAAAAAAGCACCAATTTTATTAAAGGGCCTTCAATAAACAACTGTATGAAGGCCATTCAAACTCAAAGGCCCTGATGGAAATGTGACCGTAGAATCAGCTGAATGAGATCTGAAAGTCCAATGGAACCTTACAGGATTTCAGGATTTCTTCATGAAAAGGACGATTCAAACATGGAGATCTCACACTGAATAAATATTGATAGAAGTGTCACTATGTGAGCCCATTGTTAATGGGCAGAGGGCCCAGTACAGTAGAACAGTAGAGATGTTCTGAGAGTTTACGGCTTGGAATTTAAAGATAGTTGAAAAGAAGCCAGATGATATAGAATATAGATGGGCTGCATCCAGGAAATGGCTGCAAGCGACAGCGGGAACCCAATGATGAGGAGGACGACGATGAAGAGGAACCGTCATGAAAGGAGAAGCCCCTGCACCGCGTAGAGGAAGTGGTGTGATTTCAAGAGATCCTTCCGATGGCTGGAAAAGGATGTTCTGACAGACAGCGCAGGCACTAATCATGGCAGCACAGGAACAGGCCCTAAGCACAGTCACCCACCAACTCTGTAGAAGCCGCAGTCCGTCTCCCCTGAGACGGTCCAGCATGGATTATGAGGTACCCAAGTCCCAATGAGACACACCACATCGAGGAGAGCGAGCAGCAGAGCTAAGATCCTGAGGGACTTGAGCTTCCAAGCTGACAAACAGCTGCCAGCTAACCAAACAGACGTTGTGGTGGCGGACAAGGAACAGAAGATGCCAGCAGCTATAGATGTGACAATCCCAGCTGACAGTGACATCGGGAAAAAAAAAAGGAGCATGACAAAACCAAGAAGAGCCGAGGGCTGACAGATGTGGAAGGTGAAATGTCCTGTGATCCCCGTGGCTGTGGGAGCGTTAGAGGCTCCAGGTATAACATCTGAAGCCTCTGTCCGGACGAGTGCAGGACCATGAAACTCCCAGGCCTCTGCTGGAGGTCCCAGGGGTGGGAGGGGGGGACGCTCAACACATAAATGTAGAATTTATAGAAATCGGGAAAGAACGTGACATTAAAACCAGCATTAATGTTTTTCATGAAAGAGAGTGATATGTCTTTCATGGCAGCTTCAGAGCCAAGGGTATTTCAGGGACGGAAAACAACATATTAATAATGGCTTGGGCACATTATTTAACATGGGAGGAGGTTTTATTCATGTTTGTATTCAGACTGAAAAGACGGAGACCAACAAGCATCACACCCTTCAAACAGCTGCCCACAAGAGATCACCCAGTGAGCATAGTGCTGTTTGCACCCTCACAACATGGCTGTCACATCCAGGAGCTCTCTCCCCTGCACACTTACGTTATGATAGATTGATGCTGTTTAATAAAACTTTGGCACAAATCCACCCCCCACCCCCCAGTGAGATCTCACTCCTCGACATGATCCGTTTCTAACTTTTGACTTGCTCGATGTTTCCCTCGCCTCTGTGCCAGTGGGATCGGCTGACAGGAGAACATCCCTGGCTGGGGATTTATGTGCGCCACGTTTGATGTGTTGTCTGACCTTATCAGGGGCTCGGTGGCCCTAGAATATAAACACGTCCTGAGAGAAAGTGTCAGTGCTGATGTAAACCACAGCGAGGCTGATGACACGACATCCGTCGCGTAGCCTTTGTTGACCAACCTTGTTGTGAGGCTTTGACAAGTTTGGCCTGAAACTTCCAGGATTGGAATGTGACAGACTTTAATCACGCTGTGGTTTTTACATATTTGGGTGTCAAGACGCAGGATAAGTGACAGTGGAGTGGCATCAACAGAGCACATTTCAGCATGTGAACCGCTGTGTGTAAGTGAAGCAGCGAGACAAGCGGATGCTAAAATGCTCGTGTGCCTCGCTGGACTCTGACAGATTGAGTTCCTGCAGTCAAAGAGATCGTATTACTAAACCCATAACTTATCCACTTTAGAGTCAAACAATGATGCTCTGGAGCCTCACAGCACGGTGCAGCTGGTTAAATACCCAGATGAGGTCGCAGTCTCTTTAGCCTTCATTGCTCTGCTTTGCATAGCGTATATTTCCCCAGTGGTGGGGTCCAGCCACCCCAAGATAGCGTCTTTAATTTCTTCGCACGCCCACATCAGGATTAACCAGACACTGGGCCGGTTGGTGGCTATGAGAGGGCCTGAGGCGATGCACTTCAGGAAAGTCGAAGACAGTCTTGAGTGACTGACACAGCTTGACAGGCTTGAGGAGGGAGGGGGGGAACGCTGCATGAAAAATAATGGGTTACATCCCTCCTGGATCCCACGATGATGGACATGTTTTTTTTATTTTGCAAGAAGAATCTTATTAATCCTGAGTGGGACAAAACTGTCAATAGGCGGCAGATAAGAGGAAAAGCTGATGTTTGGGTTCTGTCAGTGAGGATGTGAAAAACACAAAAGTCAAGATATTATATCTCTGCTGATTTTGTGCAGTGCCACTGCCAAGGAGTTTATGTTTTTGTCTGCGTTGGTTAGTTTGTTTGCAGGATTACAGGAAAAACAGATTTATATGGTAATTTATCTTTCATTTTTTACGTTGTATATACTGCAGTTTTACACATTTTGCATGTTTCAATTCCTTTGAAAAAAGTATATTATCATCCATTTATCTTTTTTTACAAGACTTTTATATCGTACTTATACATTTATTTGGTATTTCTTTGTTATTTTCTTTTCTTTAGGCAGAATCCAGGAATTGATTTGTCATTGTCTTTGATGAAGTAAATCAGGCGTGTTTAAGGAACTGATGTAAATGAGCGTGTGCAATTGAATGCTGATCCCACTGGGTCTGCACGACTCTGCTGAAACATACACTCATTACCTTGTCATCTATTATGATGGTTTACAAGTAAATTCCTGTATAAATACATCAACCAGGACAAACTTGAGCACTGAACTGCATGCAGCGCCACTGAGTCATTACATCATGTATGTCAGGGTTGACGCACGTACAGCAAGACCACCTGCGGTCAGATTATACGCAGTTAGAGCCCTCAACAGCCCATCATGAGTCCAGTCTGGAGCGAAGCTTAGCACCCCCTTGTCTTTTAAATTCACGATAAATGAATTCACCACCAGAAATAACCCAACCCAACCCTCGTTTTTATCCTCTCGCCCATCTGCAACGCAGACAGTTCCCATTCAAAGCAGAGGAAAACAACCAAACTCTTCCCACCAGAGTCTGAATCCGAGTCTGAAGTCCATGGCACCGACGTGTCTCTTTGAACGTTCGTGACGTGAGAAACTGCTGATCTGAGATACGGGAAAAGTCAAAGGAAGCTTGACGTCAAAGAGGAAAAACAATTAACAAGCTCTTTCAACTGAATTAGACAGATTAAAACTCAAATTAAATTGAACTTCAAGTGAACGACGGAGGTGGATTCAGACGCATAAAAACGCAGTATATCACCAGCTCCGGGTGCTTTTACTGTTTACGCAACTTATCCAACTTCTTAAGTAGCTTTAAACATAAGTAGATTAAAAGGATCAAAAGCAAGTGGTAACACAAATTATTAATTACATTATAAACCGAGCTTTACACACACACACACACATTATATAACTTTCTATTTTCCAGTGCATATAGCTATTTCAAGACTGCAGGTGAGGCCTTCGCATGTCTCCTTGTAGATTCTTGTTTCTAGTTAAACTGGGACCAAAGCCTGCAGTATTGGTTTATCTGGGATCTCAAGCTTCACCTCAGGTGGCAGGGTCTACTGTGGCCTGTTTGGCTCAAGCTCAAATTCACCAGATGTTCATCGAACCCAGCGCTGCCACAGCTGCATTTCACACCGACACGTGTAAATGATTAATATGCTTTGATTCCTCAGGAAGTAGACTGCTCCCGCAAATCTGTTTCGCACCATTTCATGCGGCTCACGAATTCACTTAGTCATTGTTCACTAGCTCAGGATGGGTTTATACAATATCTAGCATGTTTACAGTCAGATAGAATTAATATCATAAATAAACTGCCGCAGTAGATCTTCGTATATAATCGGTATTCAGATAATTGTGCATTAAAAAAAGAAAGAAAACGTGTTTGATCCTGAGTCTCCCGCTGCAGTCACACCATATCTTACATGTTTGCTATTAAAGCTGGCAATCTGTTTGTTTGTGGTGCACCATAAAAAGGGAACTATACATTTAATACTAACAGACAAAGTAATGATGTCATTAATCACCTTCAGTTTGCTTTGAGAGAGAGGGGAAACACTAAAGAAAGGCAGGCGGATGTGGAAAACCTAAAAACCAGGTGTAATAAATGTGGCAGTTGGTAAAAATGCTGCGCCTTAAAAATGTTTTATAGAAGGAAAGAGATGCTGTTAATCCTGATGTGGCGAGTAGTTCACTGTTAAAAGTCGTCGCTCTCAGCTCCGTGCTTGGCCTCTGATCGAAGTTGGACTGTTAAAACATCTGTTGTTAAAAAGAGAGACACGCACTGATGTGTTTCCCTGTAAAGACTCAGAGCAATCAAAGCATCTCAATTCTGCATTATAAAACATTGGCCTGTGATGTTTTTCTGTCATTTAGTTTTTCAGCAGGGTGGAATAATGAAAGAGCCAGAATTTACACACGTGATTAAAATATCCAGAATGAGATGAATTCATCTTCCTGAGCCATTCAAACAATATTGAGTTCTTACATGTTTTTGTCAAAACAGTGTGCAGTAAGTTTTTTTTCTTAACAAACTGGTGCAAAATAAACAGGGCACCTGCATCCTTGAATACTAGTTTGATTAATTCCAGCATTTAGAATATTTTCTTCATTTTGTGAACACAGAGGATCACTGGGCTGCTTTTTCTTTTATGCTCCCCCTCGGCACAGTGGTGAGATATTGGTCACTTCAGGCTTGTTTGATAGCTGAAAATATTGACATGTGAGAGAGTAATAAAAGTGTATACATCTGAGCTGTTTATGTTTGCTGCTGTGGAGCTGAAGAGTAAATGAAAAAGATATTGGCTGTCCGGATGCTCCAGAGTTTTATTTTGTTTACAACACGCGGGTCGCATATCAATATCTTTATTTACAAGTTTGTCTGATTTTTTTGCCGTGTTTATTTTCACTGATTTACGACTATGAGCAGGTAATCTGAGAGGCAGCAGACTGTCCCACAGTTCCCTGGGATGCATGACAAACGCAGGAGGTGTTAAGGCAACATTAAGACAGAGTACGTTTATTTGCAAATTGATCATTTATTTGTTACGTACTCCAAGCAGACAGAGTGGGAAGTGCAGTGAAGTGCTTTTCTGTGACGTGCTGATTGGCTGATCAGCTCAGACGTTGAGTCAGAGTCCAAATCTGTGCTTGTGCCAGCAGCTTTTCATTTAAATGTGCCAATGAGGAATCCCTCAAAACTCACACCCAAATACATCTGCACAATTTTTGATTCCGCACAGATTTCAACTTACGCCTGCAAATCATATCTGTGTGCACACATCCATGCTCAGACATGAAAACTGTTTTAGAGCTGCAAATGTACACATTTGCATGTGGGGCGCCTGCCTCCACCTCACGGCTTTCAGCTGCGTCAAGTGCACAGCTCTCGTGTGGTGTATCTGCACCACGATGAGTCGGTGCAACAGGAAGCACAAAGGACACAGCTCTCCGCTTGTGAACAACATTTCCATTCTGCTAATTGTTATAGTGAGCACTCCCATTTTGTTTGAGCCAACATGGCTGACAGATGGTGAATTACCCCCTCGATGGGCCCTGAGAGTGGCTGCTGGTCTGTAATAGGATGAGCCAACTGTTTGAAATGAACACGGTGATCATAGCGCAGAGTCATTGAGCGGAGCCCTGAGCGTAATGGCTTAGGGTAAAGCATCGGATAAATAAACGCTGATATTAAACACTTGAAAGTCAGAGAAAAAGAATAGAGCGCATTTGTCCCAGTTGTGCTTTGCTGTTGGAAAAAATAGAGCGCATGCCCTCAGACCAAATGACAGAGGACAAACAGAATCCACATGTTATCTCAGAGTAAACTGTTGCCTAAGCTGCTTCATCCACAACTGCTGTTTGCTTACCGACAAATAAAACGGCTGAAATCCAAAACTCAAAGGGGCCACAAAGGAAGAAAAGCCAGACAACGCAAACACAACCACAACAGCATTGAGCGACAACAGATTTTGATGATAGAAAAAGCAGAGTTACTTACAAGTCAACTAAGCTGTTAAATCTAAGACATCTTTCACCTGTTAGAATACGATGCATGTCTATTTGAGGTTTTACGGTACCGCTGCTGGAGCATCAAAAAAGGAGGAATTAACCGGTAACTGTAAAACAGCTAGTGTTTTTTTTTTCTTTTAATGTTTTTATGTATTGATGTGTAGTTTGAATTGACTGGTCCCATCCGCTAAAGGGGGAGGTGACATTTTATGACCTTTACAGGAGCCAGCCACAAGGTGGCGATCACAAGATTTAGGCTTTACTTTCAGGGAGCAGTCGTGCCATCCATCTTTAAACACCGTCTATGGTTCTAACAAGCCAAACTGTTTTCAAACAAAGGTGAAATGATCCAGCTGCAGAACTAATACGCTTATTTAAAGAAATGCTTTTAACTTGATGCTGATTTTAATTCACTTTAATCGCAGTAACAGCAAGCAGCTATAAGTGCTTTAAGTTCTCAAGTTGTGTTAAAAGAAACAGCAGGATCAAATACTGAGGGAAGCAAACACGCCTGAAGCAGCTCCTGTCAGAACTGAAACAGAACGAGGGTAGAGCCATGTGTGTGTTTACAGTTCACCCAAACAAACCATGAGCCCAGACGCGAGTGGCCGCTGCATCACTACCAGTGCACACATGCATCGTTTCATGCGAGCGCTTCGTGCAGAGGTTTGCACAGATTTCACAGGAAAAACAGCAACAATTAACTGATGACTATACAGAGATAATTAGCTTGACTATATTTTTAAAAAGCAAGACCAGGATGACCTGTAATTTAAGGCAATTAATACAATTTGTGACGTTAATGTCAAGTACTAAATTTATAAAATAATAGAAGTCCCAGAAATACTAACAATATAGATGATAACATGAAGTAGGCTCAAGAATAACCCTGGATAAATGCATATGTAAAACAGAAATTTCACCTATGCCTCCCACACTTCTCCTCCCAGACAGAACAGTGAACGGGCCTGAAGCAAAGTCTTGAGAAAAGTTGAGTCCCTGCAGGTGGAAATGCTTCAACAACTTTGGTTCTATCAACAGTGCAACAAGAACATTGCTGTCAATTGTAAACTGAGCACAAAAATCATTCGGCTGCAAACCAGGTGACGTGGCATTACCTCCGACAGCAGCAGCACAGCACCGAACTCTGGCAAAACAAGCCCAATGGAAAAAAAAAAAATCAAGCAGCAAAGTTAAGTTTCAGAGAAGTTGATGATGTGTGAACACGAGTATCCTGTGTTATTTGCCTTCACCATTTTGTAACTAATGGTCAAGCACTTCCTGCTCTGTTCTTATGTCTGCTGTGTGCTGTTATCAACAAAACTGTCTCTAAATGTTTTGTTTCTTTTCAGATGACTGTTCGATTGACACCTGCCAGTCATTCCCGCTTGCCTAAAGCTGCTGTACACTTCAGCTCACTTGAACAAACGAGTGTCGAATTGTGATATATAGGCTGAACCTATGAGTCATGACTGACTCACGTCTTCATGGAGGTATGGGCTGAACCACATGGACTCAGAAATACTCCACAAACTTTACATTTCCGAGGTCAAATCAAAAAATTTAAAAAAATAGGTGCACAGACTCGAATTCAGAGGTGTAACAGAGAAGCACTTTGCAGCATTGAAAAGCTTGATATTTAACAGAGTAGCGGGGAGAAAAAAACAAGCGTTTTAAAATAAAAGGTCGGTGCCCACTTACATGATGTTGCTGTCCCACAGTGCGCAGTACGGGTGCATCGTTCCCTGGAAGGAAGGAAAAAAGAACGGAATGATAAATTATGACGATGACAATTGATCCTCATCAGCGTCGTCGTTATGAATGAACTTTGCATTTGACCTTCTGTGTAGATCATTTGAAAAAAGCAGTGCTTTATGGCTCACACAGAAACTATAAACTGGAGTGTGTGCGTGACATTATCACGCACGGACGCGTCTGTTGACCCGTTCGGTCTAACATGCACTTTACATCCCAGATGAATAACAAGGTCTGCATCATAAAAGTGAAATGTCCTCGTAATGATCCAACTTGCAAATTAATTATCGAGCCAATTGAGCACCGGGTGCTGAAGGTGCTGTGGTCACTGCCGGGGCCTCATTCAGTCAACAGATAAGAGAGTTGGTGTCACTGGAAATGAGATATTTTCTTTCCTACAATCAGCGAACAGCTGGAATTAGAACGCCACTCTATTTATTCTGTCTTTAGCTCCATTCTCTTTTCTTTCTCCACTCTTTTTCTAATTGTTGTCTTTATTCTCTCTATTATTATCTGTACATCAGATTTTTTTCTCCAACCACTACATTCCCTCGTCTGTCTGTCTGCATGTCCTCTCCACCTGTCCCCTTGTCTGTCCTGTCTGTCGGTCTCCTTGTCCTGTCCTGCCCGCCCACCTGTCAGTCAACCCCTCTATCTGTCTGACTGTCAGTTTGACCTGACCATCTTTCAGTCCACTACCCTGTCTGTCTGTCCCTTCTGGTTTTCCAAGGTGGGACAGGGAGGATTCTGGGTAAGAGCAGATGCATCTGAAGTACAATAAACCTGCGGTGCTGACGGAGCGTCTGTGGTGCTTACGTTTGCCAGGTGGGCCAGTTCGATCTCCAGGTGGGACTCGGTCACTTTGGGCTCAGGCCTCACAGTGACAGCGATGACCTTGGAGTTCACGACTGTGTGGTTCCTGCGTGAAAGACAAAGAAAGTTAGGGAACAAATCCCGCACTGTTTAATTGAATCAGCGAGGGTCAAGTGTTAAGACGGCGTGTTAAAGCAGAGGCTCCCCTTTGATATGGAAGCTTAAACCATGATGGTATATTGTAAATGTTACATGCAGCTTATGGATATAAAGGATAAGCAGCATACACCATTTGCAATGTTCAAAGCCTTAACTCTGATTTTACTTCAAACACCTCAGGCCTCTCTGTCTGCTCTGTGAAGAGGCATTAACACTTAAGGATTAGATTAAGACTTATGTGGGATCGGGTGCATAAGGAACTCCTGGTGCTATAACCTCATTTGGTGACTGGGAAGATTTTGCGCACATATTTTGAATTTAAAGTTCGTCTCCGCAGGGCTAATCTAATTATCTGAAATTGAAAGCGCAAATTCTTCAAATTAATTTTTTAAACCTTGCAGAGTTAGTCTAAGGTAGTTTTTTTTTTTTTTTTTTTTCTAGCAGTGCAGCTATATCCAAAATATCACAGAGACTTCAAACGCGGCCCAAGCAGCTCGGCAGGATGTTTGCCCGGTGATTCAAACACTCGAGCAGATCAGAAACCCGAGAGCGCAAATCAAAGGCTGGAGGTGTTTCTTTGTGTCCTCCGCTTTTAAAAATCAGGTCTTTCAAATATCCATCTCCCGCTATTGTATAGTTGACAGAATTTTTTTTTTTTTTTATTTTCCACGAGCCCTTCCCGCTGAGGAAGAAAACTGTCAAACACAAAGACGGCAGAGGTGAGAGAGGCGGCAGCAGCAGCAGCACCTGACAATCATTTGATCTGGCTTTTTTCAAACTGTCTAAGTCAGTCACTTTTCTGGACTCCTTGTTAAATTTAAATGGATGGAGCAATTAGGTGAGTTATTTTCCCCCCTCTGCTCTCAGAAACGTCTGACCTTTACTTTTTATACCTGGAATCAAACAAGCTTCAAAATCTGCAAAAAGGAGAGCAGCGTAGCCTCTTGTTATTCTAGGGAGAGTGACCTTCGGCATCACATCATGGGCTCCTCTCCACACGTACACAGCTGCTGTGACTGACAGCAGGGCCGGGCCTGGGATGACCGCTCCGTCCTTGAGCTGTTTGTGCCAAAGACCTGTTGATCGGGCTCTGACATCCCGACGGTTGTCTGGGACGTCCCGTTGATTTTTTTTCCAGGCTACAGTGTCTCCCTGAATCAGCTATACCATGTTTCACCAAATGAAAATAAGTTTTTCTGTTTTTATAATGTAACCATCTCATCTGTGTGTGCAACCTTCAATTTTCAAAATATGGAAAATTATATATATGCATATATAATATATGCATAAGATAAAGTATACACATACTATAGGAAATCATTTATACATATATACGTATGTAATGGAATGTAGTAGTAATTAGTATAAAGGCTGAGCGTGTGTAACTTTAATCTTGTTTTCTTGTAATTTTAAACTCACGAGTTCTAACTTAAGAAACATGAAACATTAAGACCTCCGCTGCTTCCCGATGATTAAACGTGTCATGGAGTTTGTCTGTTTTTGTTTTCTTTTTTGCCATCAGTTCAGAAAATACAGACCAGAGAATGTGCTGCTCTTACTTTGGTGAAGGCAGCATGAGTCCAAGAGTTTTGTAAAGAACTGTTCCCAGAATGAAGACAGGGGATCCTTCCATATCTGAGGGAGAAGACAGAGTGAGAGGGCTCATCACTGATAGACCTTAATATTCTGCCAGTTACACTTAACACTGAAACCCCCCCCTCCCCTTCTTGACAAAGAGTACTGTTTTGCAACTTTTTGCTGCAGACTTTGTCGACTCTGCTTCTTCACCGCACGTGGCACAAGTTCCCATAATCAATCCCTTGTTTTGTTATCTTTGACAAATTCCAGATAAGACTGATTACACCAATTAACCAAATTGTCTGGCTCTTGATTGCAGTAGTCCGGGGCAACTGGCACCGTTTAAAATGCTGAGTCGATTGGAAAAATAGTCGGCGAGCAAACACGCCAATGCAAGCAAACCGGCTTCAGAGGCGTGTAGCTTTATATCGCTCGCTGGAACCAAAGGTCGCAGTGGCATAAAATGAAAAATAAAATACATCCTGCAGAAGAAAATCACTCAGCGTTTGCCGGGATGTCGAGATATTCATTTTCCGCACCTCAACAGAGGCCCCTGAATCCATCACATGTTCACTGTACATTCATCTCACATTTCCACTATGTTTACCTCTGCAGACTCTGGAAACATTACAGCTAGCTTTTTTTAAAAAAAAGAAACCCTTACATGTATATCCTAAGAGAAATAAGGCTTGTATGCACAGACTCGGCTCAGGGTCCTGGGTGAAGATGTATCATTGAAACGTCTGTGTGTGAAATACAGTATATTGCGTCACGTACCTGCTGACTGGGAAACAAAGAGGCCCTTCGGGATGACCACTTTATCTTCGGAGTTCCTGGCCCAGTCGACCATGCCTTTACGACCCTTCATGGGGAAGTTGATGTCAGTCATTACAGACACTGCTGGAAGTCTCTGGATGCTGGCCACTGCAGAATTCAAACACACGGAGCAGTGAAGAAATATGGAGGATCAATACACTTTAGGGGCATCTGTGCATTAGCAGATTGTCTCTCAGGGAATCACAGTGGATACATTTACCAGATGTCTCATCATATTTTCTCACTCCGGCCACTTCTCACATTTGAGTTACACACTCTGTATTATTTGTCCCTTATTATTGACCTGTTTCCCACTCAGGCTCCCATATATGCAGTATATCGATCACCTGCCCGGCCATGTTATGTATGACATTCAGCTCGTGAGGCATGATTCAGCATTACTTGCTGAATGTGGGCTGGGCACATTGGGATGTGCGATCTGATTGGTCACAAGTTGGGCTGTTGCCAGGTACTGAGGGATATAGCGGGCGGTGTGGTTTGATCCCAGTCCTCCCCACTGACAGGCTGAAGTGTCCATAGTTGAGATGCTGAGCCCAGAATGGTCCCTCATAGATGTTTAATACACTTATTGAAAGTATATAACCTTGAATCCTGCTAAAATAGAATCTTAATGAATGTAATAATTATTTCTTTAATCTTTCTATATCAAGAAATGTGCAGCAAGAGAGGGTTTGACTCTTTTAAAGGGAATCGGTGATCCGTATATAAACTCTCGGAGGCTCGAGGATTACTTCAGGGAACTCTTTTGATTTGTACTTAAGATGTAATTAAGATCTTTACAACAATCGGAGCTTTGGGGTATGACTTGTAATTTTCTTTTCTTTGGACTTGGTCTCTTTTTACTTTGAAGTGGCTCCTGTTGTGTGCTTTTCTCACTTGCTTGACTTCCTGCCTCTGTCTAGTTTCCTGTGTGCGGCAGTCTGTCCCTCCCTCCCGTTTCACCTGTGCCCAATTATCCGTCACCTCCCTCATGTATTTAGTCTCGGCGCTCCTCCGTCTTCTTTTGTCACTTCGTCTGGCTTTGTTCCTGTCGCTGCTCCCCGGTGCTGCCTCGCACTCGCTTTCGTTATTTATTCCTCTTCCTTAGTTTTTCCCCGAGTTTGAGATTCGGATCGGCAAACTTTATTTTTCTTTGCCTTCCTGTCTGCCAGCAGAGACGTCAAGCCTGTGTTAGATTAGATATTCTTTCTCTGCATGACTTCGTCTGACGTCTGCTCTCTGGGTTCTACAACAATCCCATGACCTGAATTCACTCGCACACACACACACACAGGCTTGGTACCTGCAAATTAGAAATACTCCCCAAACTAACACACACATAATGACTTCAGTTCATACTGACACGTCTGAACATCCCAGCAATCACTCACATACTGGACGGGGTCTGTCAGATTCATTGGAGATTGACTGAATACTGGCCTGCGTCCTTTGCCTGTAGCCGTTGTTGGATGTAAAATGCAGAGTTTAACTGCCCAACAGCAACAAAGCTGACATGGTGAGTAATGCGTGTCATTGATTATTCATGTTGCGTTCCACCCTGGTGGCCAAGGCTAAGGCTAGGTCGTGACCCAAGAGACTCAATCATCAAGCAGTCGTGAGTCTGTGATGAGTGTCCATGTCACCGCTGATATTATGTCCCGCCTGGCTTGTCCAAACTAAAATGGGCCCAGTCGTGTTTGTGAACTTCTGTTTTTTTAAAGCGGCTCTAAAACTCCAGAGTAGTGTGGAAATCCTCGGGGGGTACGAGTCATTTCTAATGACATTCCTAAGTGTCGCAATGCATCCACATTTACCACAAGATGAAAAATCAAAGGTGCCTCATGACAACTCGTGAAGCGGTAATCTCCGTAATCACTGTTTTCTTCCCTCGCCTCCCTGGTGAGGTGCAATACAACATCAGTCCATGCGACTACAAGGAAAACACTCAGGATCAGCTGAAGCGGCCTCAGCATTACACAGGGACGCATAAAGCTGCTCTGTTCTCTACCTGGTGTCACATCCAGTCCCTGTCAGGTGGTGCTTCACACAGAGAGAGAGAGAGAGCAATCCGAGGCTAATCCTACCATTGATGCAAAAGCTCCAGTCTTCCTCAGGCCCTGCCTGTGGTACAATTTTAAATCTTGGAAAGATTCCACAGCTGGGTGAAAATCTGCGACAGGGAAGGCGTGTCTCTTGTGTTTGGGATGATCCAGCTGTGGGCATGAACTCACATAGCAGCACAAAGGCCCAGCTCCAGATGTTGGGGCGCAGCAGCAGCAGCGGCTGAGTGTTTGTGTGTGTTTGTGTCGGAGGCTTTAGTCACGAGGCACAGCATGACACACAGGCCGCTGTAGGCTTCTGGGTAATGCTGCAGGTAAATGGGGCTTTCCGCTCGCCTGATGGGACTCGACAGCATAAATAAAGCGTGTTCGTGTTGAGCTGGGAACGCAGGTCCGCTGAGGGAATCACAGCAGTGCACGTAACACGTGAGACACAGCGCTGACTCAGCGTTAGCCCACATGTCAGAGGACAGAGAAAAATAAATCAAGGAGCATTTGCAACATCTTATTTTTGGTGGAATCACAATGAATCACCATTAACGTCAAAATACTCTCCGCACCATGGAGTGCGGGCTCACAATAGACTGATGGAAGAAAAAAATGTCAGATGTGAATGATGTGTTCCACCTTCAAAGTGGCATTTAATTTAATTTCCAACATGTCCCAAGATTCACTTTTGTCCTCCAAGTGCTTGCGCAGCGAGACAGTAAGTTGCCGGAGTCCGGAGCCTTTTTTGCAATCAAGGTTATTTGACTAAAAGTGGGAGGACAGAGGACGAGGCACTGGTGACAGCCAGTATTTATCTAGGTGTCAAGAGGCTGCCATAAATTAGTGACGAAATGATGCCGCAATATCGTACCCAGCCAGATGCTGTCTGCTTGGATTCGACCGATGGCTCCACAAAACTTTCCATTCCTTTAATCAAAACAGCCAGGCCACAAGACCTGGGCTTGAATGACTGTGTGGCTGGCAACCAAAGACTGAGCTGCGTCCGGGGTGAAATATAATAACCGTAAAATCTCTGCATCCCTGTGTCTGAGTCATACAGAGAGTGACATCGTCAAAACAGAGACTGACATATGACTCAGACTCATAAAATGTGAAAACACAACATGGAGTTTTTCACCATTATGAAAAAGCAGAAACTTCTAACTGTAGGTAGAACACACTGTTCTTTCTCCCCACAAGACCTTAGTGCTTTCCACCAGCAGCCAGTGAGCTTCTGGATGATTCCAAGCCAGAGGCAGCTCATTACTGCAACATCTTCAAATAACTGCTCACACCCCAAATAACCCCTCAGACTGTGTGCAACCCTCCTCCCCTCCCAAAAAACATTGAAATCTGCCCCACTTGGGTCTGTCAGACCTATAACAATAATGATGCTCTTTTCCCAGAGTTATTTTGAAACCACATATGCTGCTTAAAAAAAAAAAAAAATGAGGAAAATCATGTGTTTTTTTTGAATGAGTCATCACAAAACGTTATCTCCAGAGTTTATTCCAGTCATTCATATATAAACGTTACACAAACTCTAATTGTACTTAAAAAAAAAAACAGTTAATTCATGTTCAGGTTCCATCAGACTTTTTCTGTGAGCTACTAAAGAATAACAAATCCTCTTAATACATGTTAAGCTTGCTTAGAGGGGTGAAAGTGAAACAAACTCGTTAGAAAAGTTTTGTTCTTTTCATATGTTGCCCTTTCCAATGATTAAGAGAATAGAGCTGATACAGATTAAAAACAGTATCAAGGTGTATGGAATAAAAAAAACGCAACCTTTATGGTGAAATGCATTTTTCCTTTGCATTCATGGGAAAAAATAATATTCAATTAAACCTAAGAGATGAAATATTCACCTTTCTCATGGCGTGAGACATCTACACCTTCTGTGAGTCATATAAAAACATTTTATTTAGAGTTGTTGATGCATTCGTGGTGCCTGTGGGCTCTGCTAAAATAGCATCAGAGTTGGACTTGTGTCTTAAAAGATTACTTTCCTCATTAAAGCAGTCAGAGTCATTAGTGACAAGCTCATTGTGCACGGAAAACATTTTGTGTTTTGAAGCTCAAAATAACGACGGTGGTGTGCAGCTTGTTTTGCGCTCTTGAAGTTTCTTGTTTAACAGATATCATCCAGCTGTGATGTTTATCATTTGAGCTTTGTTTAAGGGCTGCAGCCAATCTCTGCTGACACTGGACTCTGGTTTGAAAGATCTGGGATATTAAAGTTGCCATTTGCTACATTAGATTGAATTTGATGATATTTTTTTTGAAATGTACTTCAAAAATAAATAATTTCCGCCTATAAACTTTGCATCAATTTCGAGATTTGTCTCAGTTTTTCATACACTTCATACACACATTTTATTTTGAAACTTTGTGCCTTGTGTGTCTCTCCAGATTACTTCCTGTCCCGTTTCCAGTCTGCACCTGTCCTCATGTGTTTCACCTGTGTTCATTACCCCTGCCTCCC
Organism: Pseudorhombus dupliciocellatus; assembly: GCA_016785235.1. Taxonomy (NCBI): domain Eukaryota; kingdom Metazoa; phylum Chordata; class Actinopteri; order Pleuronectiformes; family Paralichthyidae; genus Pseudorhombus; species Pseudorhombus dupliciocellatus. Next base: position 820,304 of record JAFBJW010000258.1, read on the forward strand.
ATGTGCACGTCTGTGCTTCCCTTTGTCTTCTTCACGTTGTCTGCAGTTTCCCATCATTAGCCTACTTTGCTCTTTTGGAGTTTTTTTTGTGGAGTTTCAGTCTGTCTACCTGCCCTCCAGTGACTGTAAGTCGATTTAATTAAGTATTTATTTTCTTTTCCACTCGGTCTGTTCACTGTTTGAATGTGAGGGGTTTTATTGTCTTTCTGTTTCTCCCCAACATTTGTATTGCTTTTTATTCAGTGTGCATTTTACTTCCTGGTGTTATGCTATTCATGTGAAGCACTTTGTGACATTGATCTGAGAAAGGCGCTTTATAATCAATCAGTCAATAATGAGTAGAAAAATATGAATTTGTAGAAAATTAACGAGTAAAGTGGACGCACTGCTCCATTGCATCACCTGTGCTTCCTGTTTGGCCAGAGATTTGCTACAGAAGTGGACCCCGATCATATAATTACTTTCTAAAAGTGAAAGTCAAGTATTTTATGTTTATATTAATCAATTTAAAAATTGGTTGCTTTTGAAAGAATTATATTTGAAGCCCTGTCATTTAGAATCTGCTTCAAGGAATAACTTCCATATTGCCCATAAAGCACGGTCATGTGTTAATGCTTTCTGCTGCATAAAGAAGAGGTCGTGGCAGAGAGTTCGGATGACCACCATTAAGTCAAACTGGAGGGCGTAAATATTCTAGCATCTGTGTGAGAACTCATTAATGCTCTGTGTGAAATGCGTCCGAGCCTCGTTTCCAAGTGTCCGTTCCTTAATTTGCCTCTCGCATTGTTCCGTAATGGCATTTTGATGGTTGCATTCATCGCACCATGTTTGTCGTGCTTTTTCCTGGGGGTCATGCACGGTATAAATCATTATGGAAATCACACACCATAAAGAGCCACTGAGTGCAAGTGTTTGCTAGAAGTGGGTCAAATGTGTGTAAAGAATGCATGGAAGAGGCCTCGCTCCCCATCGGAGGAGCCGCCCACCAGCAGCAGCTGCACATGCTCACATTTACTCGCATGAATAAATCAACATGGTGGTTCTATTATTCCGTGGCACCATTTACAGCTAAGTGAAATGCCACCTAGACCTCAGATCATCCAAGAGGCTGCGTGACACGAGCCAAAAGAACCCTTGAAAACATTAGGGAGGAGACATATTGCTTGAAGACTTACTTCCATGCCTTTAAGTTTTTTTCAGAAGAGAGGGGAGTTAAAATCTGGATCATGATCAGCGGTGCAGAAAATTTGTTTGCGAGCTCCTTTCAGCTGCAAACAATCTTGTAATTTAAACTGGATTAAAAGACATGGATGATATTTTATGCCATCCATGTTAATCTCACAGGAAACAGACTTTTTTTTTTTTTTTTTTAATGAAGCTGCACCTCTGCACAAAATGCTGCAGGCCATGTTCTGCAAATCAAGCTGCTCTCACAGGACTGCAGTAAAGTGCATCATCAGACTCCTACTTCACCTTCGAGTACAACGCACGTATTTCACCTGACATTTATACTTCAGAACACATTTGTCTGTTATCTTGCATTTTTTTTAATCAATAACTTTATTGTACCTGCTGCAGTTGTAAAGACCTAATGCCTTGTAGCTCTAGTTAAGCGAAGCTTGTAAACTTAATTTAATTTTGTTGTTAAGTGTTTTTATAGGAATTTGGCACATTAAGACCACAATATTAATTATTAATTAACCTTATTGATTTGCAGTAATTCTAACCCCTCCCTCCCTACCATCACCATGCACCATTTATCCTAAATTAATGGCAGAGGGGAAATTGACAGAAGGAGTGAGTGGAGCAATGGGATTATGTGTCCAAGTCGAGCAGAAAGAAAAACAGCAAAATAAACGAGGTCAGGCAGCAAACGAGTGGGTCTGATTTCTTCTTACCCAAGTTCCCAGTCATCAGATAGGCATTGTGGAAATCCTTCATGCCCAGTCCAACGATGTGGATGAATTCCTCTATGACCTGCATGAGCTCCACTGCTCCAGGATATATCTGGACAAGATGATAGAGACGCGAAAAGACATGTTCAGTGTCAACAGTGCTGCCATTTTTTCTTTGGCTTTCAATATCACATATATAATTATTATTATTACACTGATAGCGAACTGTCAGTGGATACATTTGGATGTTAGAAGAAACATTTGACCCATCCCCTCCCCTTGTTTTATGTGGTGCAACATGCTGGCCTTCTCTACTCCTGTGACTCTTTCTATTTGAATGGAAAGACCCTCTGCCCCTGAAGTATTTTCACTGGATTGAGTAGCTTACGCAATACATCAAGCTCAAGCAGATAAGATGCTCTCCTTCAAGGGTCTGTTCTGAAATTCTTCTAACATGGCAGACATTTTTGATGTTGGTAGTTCAGATGGCATCAGAGCTCCGTCATTTTATTTTTCTCCTCTGTGGCAGTCAGCTTGCTGACTTTAATTTGAAGGCACAGCTCTGACGGTTGGACATAATGTGCTATTTGTATTCCAGTTTGTACTATGAAGCTCAAAAAAAGGTCAAAGTGATGAATTCCAATTTGTATATTGTATAATTACAAACAGGTATCATGATACGTCGCTTCTGAAAGCTGCTGAAAGCGATCCGTGTGTTGATGTGCTGCTTCATGGACCCCAGCACTGTTGCTCAGCACCATGGACAGCTCCACGGCTGGTCTGCTCAGCCCTTTCCTCTGGGTCAATAAACCAGAGGCACGCTTAATCCCATAACTGACCTTCAAATGACTGCACGCCGTCCCGGCTGACAGTCCCGTGGTGATGAGTCACATCTAATGAGAGGCTTTGATCGAGGCTACTCTTTCCCCTTTCGACTGGACATTGTGTGAAGCTTTACACCACAGACTAACACATCCGACACTTCCACAGAGAACATTTCCAAATATCTGCACAGAGAATGTGTCATATTTGTACAGAAACGTTACTGCAGGACTTCAGAGGACGTGAGAGCGCACCCAGGATGTCGGGCAATTAGAGAGGGCCTTTGAGTGGCATTTAGCAATTAACACCTCACTCAAGCCTGTTATTCAACAAACACCCGGGGCAGGTATTTCTCTCCATGGTAACACCTTGTGTTCCGTGGGTTTGCACGTGCCTCCCCGTGTGCCGCTGAGCCGGGGCGAGGGGTTTGGTGATGCTGAAGCCGAGAGCCTCTGACACAGCAGAGTGAAAAGCACATCACGTCGCCCCTTCCGGCATGTCTGACGCACAGTGCAGTCATGCTCGCTCCCTGGTCTCCATGGCAACCGTGAAGATGTGAAGGCAGCGGAGGGAAATGGCTGCAGTGGAGCTTCTGTAGACAGAGCTCTTCCTTTCCTTGCCATGGAAACAGTGACAGGAGGTGAATATATAGTGATCTCTGCACAGAGCCAATTCTGCAGCCAGTAAAAACCTCATACTGAGCTGTTTCATCTGGGTGTTTTTGAACGTCCGCGGCACACAGCGTGTGGGTGCCGTGGCGGAACCCGACTCAGAACACTCATTAATGCAAGAGAAGCCTGCGAGTGAGGGGGAAAAAAGGAGAAAAAACTTAGAGCTGTGAAGTCCAAGCGTCGTCGCTGCTTCGCCAGTGTCCACTTGCCAGAAGTGAAGCAGCTCTCATCCTTACAAAGGCTCATTAATAACTACAGAAATAATTACCCTTGTCAAATAGCTTTTCTGGGTGTTCAATCATGGAGACAACTTCTATTCCTATTTCTATATTGTGTCTGATCTGTCCGTCTCCATCACACACTCTCCCTGATGAAACTGCTTACTCTCCGGCTCCTCTCACTGACAACCTGTCTCTCCTGAGGCCTGCCAAACTAAAGCTGCACTGAATACACAGCAAATTGCTGCCTGCAGAGATGGAGACAGCCAGGACTGGCACTATTGGCAAACCTCGAACCGACTGTGTCTCCCTAAACCTTATCAGTCAGATGTGGAGCAAATTGTGACAAAAACAGCATCTGACCGATTTTTATTTTTTTCAAGAATTGCCCCTTGGTCGTGTGTCAGCGCAGGCAATATCTAATTTAATTCAGTTTAAAAGTCAGAGCAGATGCCCTCTGCTGACTTGCAGTCATCACAGATGGTATCTCTGTCAGGGTCTGGATGTGCACGGTGTCAGGACCCGGGTCGTCTCAGACACCAAAGATGAGACTTGCCACCTCTCAGGCTGAGAAATGTGTCCGACGGAGGACGAAGCCGGGCCCCAGCCTCCGTGGATAAACACAGCGTAGAGAAAATGCACTGCTCTCTGCTCAGATTGTCATCCACAGTACATTACTGCAGCCCTGCCGTCTGTCACCTCTATGTTTCCGCTGAATATTTAGACTCCCCTCTGCATGTGATGGAGCCGCTTTTACAACGTCAGAGAAAGACATACAGGGAATCAGGAACAGTGGCGGCCGGGGTACAAGCCATAAAACGTCCAAACTGTTTGTCTTAATGGTTAAATTCATCTTAATTAATGGTGTCCTCACAGTAGTCGTTATGATTTGTATGAGCAGGGTGTCAGCAGCAGGAAGTGAGTCCTGCAGTGCTGCTGATGCCTGGACAGCCACTGTGGCACTGCTGCTGCCACCAAGTGGCGGCCTGTGGAACTGGCTCTCCAAATGAGGCCAGATGTCACTCTTGCTAAATGACCTTTCACTGTGATATGTGCGGGTACAACATTCTATCAGCACCAACCTGGCCGTCCTTAATCTCTGCGGTTCAGACGCAGCGACTGCAAACAAGCTTTCACGTTATTTTCGTCGAGCGTGGCATTCATGCAGAAACCTAAATAATTTACTGCGTGCTGCCAGATGCTTACCTTTTGTGCATCTTCCCATTTCTCCTTATTTTCCTCCTCCAAGAGGTTGCTGATGATTTGAAAGAAGTTCTGTGGAGATGATGAAAGGGAAAATACATAACACGCCCACACACCAGTAGTAAAGGCACTGCGGCTTGATGCTTTTCAAACCTCGAGATAAAAACACTGTGCACTCGGGGATGACTCTTCTGGATGATATACGGACATTTCTGATCGCAAGAAATCAGGAACTTGTGGTGGGAGGGGAATAATGACGGCCCCCGCAGGGCTCAATGGCGGGCAGGAAATTTGCCGCTGCGGCCGCCGTGGGAAATGATTTGAGAAAAGATGGAACTTGTGATTCGGCTCTGACAAAAATACACCTTGAACCCTTGCAGTGTGCAGCAAACACTTACTGCTAGAAGAGAGGAGCACCAGCTGCAATCAGGGAAAGACGAGGAAGATGAAAGGGAATGTGCGAGCAGCTGTGTGGATTGTCGTTTTGTTTCCAGCGGCAGGAAAGTAGGGGCTGCTGGGGGTGCATGCCTGCAGTAGTAATAGGACCCCTGTCTGATCTTTAGCCTTGTTATTTCGTCTGGTCTACAATGTGCCTGAGGGAGTGGCTCTCTCTCTTGACACAGGCTATCTTGTTTTCTACTTGAATGCTTATGCTCCCTCTGGTGGTAATGTGCCCACTTTAACACTGCATTAGTGCAGAGACACACGGGGGGGGGGGGGGGGGGGGGGGGGTGGGGGGGGGGTTGCCTGGCTGGCTGGCTGACTGCTTTCCTGTCTGCCCACACACACACACACACACACACACACACACACACACACACACATAATAAGCAGGGACAGGATGCTTTCCTCATCTTATAGATTGTCTAAGGTGGGGGGGGCGTGCTGGATGGGCCCCAGGTTGTCCATCCGTGGCCGGCACATTTTGGCTTTTATTCCTGCAGAATATTAGCAGCCGACCGTGCACCTTCCACCCACGTACATGTGCACAACACCAGCAGAAAACTACTCGGGAAAAGAACATCCCTGACATTTTGTCGTCCAAATACCACCGAGCTTTGGACGCGTAAGCGTGTTGAACATTTTTGGTGGTTTAATTATCTCTGTCCTGAGCTAAAGAAAAAGCTGCATGCCAATTAAATTTTATCACATTCAACTCTAAAGCTCACACACTAGTCTATCTGTAGGATAACACCCCCCTCCCCCCTCTCTTATTTATATTTTTCTTTCCTCTCACTTAAACCTGAAGAAATATATAACACCTAACAATGTGAGTATATTTCCACAGTCAATATACTGTAAAAACCTTATTGGGTGATATTTTACTGGATTTTACAGCCACCTAATTTTTCACCTTGTTAAAAGCAGGAATCATTTCTAGTTCCACCCAGAAAATGGCTGATGTTCACTATAATTTTCGTCTTTGTGTGAAAGAACGGCAACTAAACGAGCTTGATACAGCCACAGAGGAAGATGGGAAACACCCATAAGAACTATAATGGGAGAATGAGGGTTTTTCATTACCACAGATACAATATTCAGTCTGTTGTTACCATCACGGGGCGAGCAACAATGACTTCTGTCTGATTCAGTTGACTCTGAAAGAACAGCATGAGCCAAACATGCAGCAACATGAGCACAACCATGCCTGAGATGGGTGTCTCTGACAAAATGAATCAGCTCTGAGGACACAAATGATCTTATTGGCAATGGGGGTGGAGCTTTAGCTATAATCTCCATCATCCTATTGACATAAAGAGGATCAGTGCAGCAGTCAAGCCAGACAGGATGAGATGAAAGGCTTCAGGACGTGGGGGAGATCTCCAGATACAATGGAGACACAGGACGTGTTTGTCGGCCTTTTGTGTTGCGCCAGACATGTGGGAAAACATACGTGAGTCAGGATCCTGACGTGTCCTCTCGCCACTTACTTGCACGTCGTCAGACGAAGGCTCGTAGCTGGCCCTCTTGAATGTCTCCGTCACATTGCGCAGGATCTCCACGGACGACAGCAGGTCGCCGGCGTAGAAGTTTCTTCTCTGGGTGAGGTCCAGAAGGTTTTTCGTGACCTGGGACATCCCGTCCCCCGCCAGCATCCGCTGTCCCTTAGCAAGGTGCCCCTGAACCTCCAAAAACAGGAGAAGAGAAGAACTTGGGGCCTTTGATGTCCTCAGCAGGTTTTTTTTTTTTTTTTTTTGTGCCAAATACACACTAAGCTGCACATTTGGAGTTAACGGAGTGAGAAAGATCAGGAAGAAAGAGCCTGCTCTCTGAGGCCCCTCCTGTGACACGTATATCTGAGCTGGGCCGAAATGTATTCTGCCTCACGGATGTTTTGAAATGAGCCAGTACGAATAAAAGAGTTAACTGGAGCAGAAGACTCGCATTTAGGCAGAAATTGCACAGTGGAATGACACTCACATCATTGCACAGTCCATAAATACACGTTCACAGGTGCAGGGCTGTATGTGATACCTCAGCTCTTCTGAACAATTCTATTTTTTACCGTGATGGAGGTTTATCAAAAATCTTCTCCTCTAACGACGCGCCATTGTGTTCTCACTGAGGCCTATATGCTGCATTTTACAAAGTGCACTGGGATATGCACAGATTGAAAATGCAAAGCATGCAAATGACTAAGAGTCTCTCTCTCTCTTTTTCTGTCTCTCCATCTTTCTCTCCAGGCACTTATCTAGCTCTCCGTCCTTCTGTTCCTCCATCTCTCCATCTCTCCATCTCTCTCTCGCTGTTTCTCTCCATCTATCCAGATTTATATCTCTGTATATGTCCATCTATCTGGATTAACAGAACTAAATTGTAATGTATTGAAGCAGATGCTGTTTAACATGCAGTCGAGCGTGTGTGTGTGAGGAATGCGAACCGAGTCACGTCACAAAAAGAACAATATGCTTTTCCTGTCTCAGCAATAATTGATATCATTTGTTTCTCCTACGTGTTTTTTTTTTTTTTTTTTATCTGATCAGAGGCTGACACAGAGAGGCACTGAATCAACGCGTGAAACGGCTCCGCTACGACCACTCGTTACAAAAGAGAAAAATGACAAAATCAGTGTTGTAATTTGCTCCTCCATATTGAACGTGGTTAATCTTTAGGTACAGTGTGATGAGAATTGGGGGGGAGAGGAGGGGAGGTAATTTATGATGCACTGGAAACAGAGGCAGTGAGAGGAAGCTGACTTTGCACCTACTGATTGCTGCAAGTATCTGAATTCGTTTGTTATGCATCGAGCATAGCTGGGCTGCTCCCAGAAGGCCATACCGCGGTGATCCAAAGAGCAGCGTCGACTAGTGGTGCCTGTAGAGGAGGAGGAGGAGACAGCGACAGATTTGGAGGGGAGATGGCAGGATGATGGAGGGAGGGAGGGACAGATGAGGATGCAGGCAGAGAGAGAGAGAGAGGGAGGGAGAGAGTGCAGACGTGGAGGGTGGGATTAAGGAGAGGCAAAAGAAAGGCAGATGGAAGTGGAAGGGTGGAGGGAGGACAAAGGAGAAGAAGACAGACAAATTAATTCTTCTCGAGAGACTTTTTTTCCCCCCCCTTTTTCTTTTCGTTCATTTCTGTCGCCCATCACTCATCATCAAAATTTGATATTACCCATTAAACGTTGCAGTGGATAGAAAGAGAGGGAGGGAGGGAGAGAGAGGTTTCTGGAAAGAAAGTACTGCAGCGTCATACAGAATTGGTTTTATATCACATCAGCTACAGACACAGGCTATTAATGCACAGTATGAGCTGTGTGTGTTACAGTGGCTTATTGAGGCACTGGGCTGTGATAGCTGTCAGGCATTTAAACAGTGATCCCGAAATAGCAGACCCACCCAACATCCCTCCACATCCCCACGCATGGGGTCTAACATCACGTCTTCCCAGCTGTCGACCTGGCGGAGTGCACTTCACACATCACCCCGCCGCTCCAGCACAGGTGCTTGACATCCCGAGGAAAACTCCCACAGTACAAAACATTTCCCCTGGCGTCCGTGCTTCACATAAACTCATCGCTATGTCTTGTTCGCTCGCTCGCTCGTTCTGCTCCCCACCTTCCACGCGCAGACAGAGGGAGAGAGAGATCAAAACCACACCTCCTACGCCCACCGCCTCAACTGCTACTACCTGGCGATATGCACTTAAAGCCACGAGTGCACACAAAACGTTGCTATGTGCCAGAAGCGCCCATGCAGCACTGTGAGACGGCCCAGAGGGCAACAGGAGAGGCCTGCTGTTTAACGCTTTGTCGAGCATCTGTCTCTCCCCCCAAAGCCGGCTTCATCTGGGAGGTTTTATTTACCTTCATATGATGCACACCCCTTTTGTTAAACTCTTCTTTCACGTGTTTTATTCGATCATGTCTCTGGTCCAAACAAATAAGTCTGGGTAAAATAGAATGTTTTCCAAGAGGGCTTGGTGCCCAGGAAATTTGAGGTGCACTCCAGTTTTCTGGCTTCAACGTTGCTTGAAAGGTCATTGTACAGTGAGAGGGGCGGCGGCGTGAGCAGCAAAAGGCACAGAGCGGCGAAAAGTGGCCACGTTCAAGAACTGCTTTAAACTAATAAGCAGGAAAAGCAAAATGGGACCTTGTCCGTGTATCAACTTGACAGATGAATTGAATTCAACATTTATGGAAAAAATTCGGAAATATAAAAGAGAGTGATAGTTATTAGGCCCTCGGATGACCTGTGCTCTGCCTAATGCAATTTGAATGTGAATTCAGCAGAACTGGATGGCGCAAATTGCTCAAGGCCAAAATCATTTTAATGTGATGTGCGTTGGACCTGAGCTTGTTTGTTCTGCACTTCTGCAGCGAAAAAAAAAAAAAAAAAAAATCATGAATTTAGGGAAACAAATGTAGTTGTACTTTATTAGTTGTATAAAACAAAACCTAATACCACGCTTGTTTCCATTTCATAACAACAAAAAAACGTCCATAAGCACTTCTCTGGTGCTCAAGGGGCTTGAATTACTGAGGAGGGAACGAGCAACAGTAAATGAAACTTTATCTTCTTCCCCTCGTCATCAGTTCTGTGAATTCAACTGCTGCACATTTTCATAAATCACGATTATATTTATTTCACTTTTATAATCTGATCAGAATATTTTTTTTCATTTCGAACCCGGCCGTCGATTTTGCACCAGTCCGCCATCCGTTCTTGCATCATCAGTGATGTACGTAGACTGTATACTGTGAAATACAGGTCAGCGGAGATGTGCTCCATCAAAACCAAGGCTGCGCACCGCAGAGGCATTGGCCTGTCGCCGTCCGCTTTTTACAGCATCCTTAACTCGGCTGCCATTAGGAGGAGAACCCAAACAATCCTCCTCGAGACAAAAAGGCTAAAAACAGAGTTTACTGCCGGAAGAGTTAGGAGAGAGAAGTCTTTAAAAGCACAGGCTGAGGAGGAGGTTTGTGGACTTAGTGGAGTGAATTAATCCATGGTTGGAAAACCCACGCAGACATCCTTTCAAAAATGATTTCTTACCAGTCACTGAGGTACTTTGGCTTCATTTCAGGGCTGCTGTCATGGCGTCCATCTTAATATACAATACAACTACAATACGATAGTAAATATTTCTTAATTGTAAAGATGAGCTAAAATATAAGATCGTATAAGATGTTTTGCTTCATCTCTGTCCTGTACTTAGTACCTTAGTGTACTTTGCGTGTTTACTAGTTTATGATCTTTGAGTGATCCAAGGCGAACAGATTCATCTGCTGCGTGCAAGCATCCCCTCCACTTTTCGTCCTTTCTCGCCTCCGGCGGCGGTTGTCGTCCGTGGCGGCGGCGGCGCTGACGACCCTGTTCCTACGATGACCCCGATGACGCCAGCTGACTGCAGCTGAGTAGGCACCTCGGCCGCTCAGTCTCGCTGCGTTCGTGTCGCACACTTTGTCATGCCGCTCTCGCTGATCAATATTTCATCTTTGTTTATCCTCGCTTTGTGCAGCCATTACGTTTCTGAGCCGTCCTCGATCGGGGGAAGAGGTCTAGACATGAGGGGTTTGGTCTCTTTTCACATTTTTCTCATCGAAGGCTTTGCCGGATTGACCTTAATCTAATTACAGGCCAAAGGTCTGGAGGTGTTGATTTCATTTATAGTTTCATAATGTGGGCTCTGTGAAACCTGCTGACACCGGACCTGTGATTAATGGCTTTAGATATAAACTTGACCTGACCTGAACCGCTGTTCATCATGCCCTGTTTTTCTTGTGGTCACCAGCGGCTGTGACAGGGGAACGTGCTGCAGTTAAAACATTAAAATATGTCTGTTATTCTAGCCTTTTATCAAGATGCTGTTCAGGCTTTAAAGGTCCTGCTTCTCAATTAACTGATACAGCAGCCTGGTGTTATTACTTTAGGCAAATTGCTGTGCATCCTGTGCATACAGATCGCGATCTTCACGTCCAGCAGAGCACTGACGCACACAAAGACTTCAGCACTGATTTATCGTGAAATGTCCGTGTGTGTTGACCCTGCGGTACGGTGTTTAAAATGTAACAGCACATGCACGGCAGCAGGTGGAACAGGATCCACATTGAGCTTCGCAGAAGAGGAATTTTTGGGGTAAATTAGTCGTTTATGTGTAAGTTCACAAGGTTACTCGTAATTTCCTTTTTTTTTTTTAAATATAATTAATGTAATTAATGAATGTAATACTGCTCAGTAAAGACGTGCAATTATTCAGGCTGCAAAATAGAGCCAAGAGTCTCACTCTGAGTGACCTGAGACACCGCTCGGTGTAAATTAAATTCTTAATCAGCAAAGGTGTTACATTTCCGACTCAAGAAGACGGCACAAAAAAACACAGAGAAGTCTGTATAGTGTGAGCTTGAAAAAGCTTTGTGGTAGAGTGCAGTTATTAACCATAAAACTAATGTCAAACCTGAGAGCTAATGTCACACTAGTAAATCTCTCTCCGCATAACTTTGCCGCAGGTGAACCATCTGTGAATGGCGGCGTGTTTTCCTGCTGCACCTCATTTACCACTTAGCTGTTGTTACGATCGTGGGAGACTGTGGTGGGGCCTCTTCAGGGAGTCCAGCCTGTTTGGAGTTTTGTAACATGTAACCCTGGCGGCTGACACCACCCCCACCGCCCTGTTGGCCTCTTTCAGCAAAACTGCCTTTGCCCACACACAAAGATAACTTGCATCACAGCAGCGTTAGCATCGGTTGCGTTTCTCATTTTATTCTATCGCCTCTTTCTCTCTCCCCCCTCCTCCTCCTCCTCCTCCTCCTCCCATCTTGCTTTCCTGGAGCGGAGAGTTAGTCTCGCCCTGTTAGAGAACGTGCATCCTCTCGCTCTGATGCTCGTGTCTCCGTGTGCATATTAAAGCTTCTGCTTAATGTCTGAAAACAGACCTCGCTGCTCTTTTCTTCAACGGCGCTCACTCTTTTTCTCCTTCCCGTCCAGCACACACCTCGTGCACTGACGGGTGTAGCCATGAGTTACAGATGCAGAAATGAAGGGGAGGAAAAGAATATTCGGTTTCTTCTTTAAATGGGAAACAAGGCTTTGGAAGGGCCATGCAAAGATTTCAAATGAAACTAAAGGCTTTCTTTGGCATTATTCCTCATGATACAGAACATTAGGAACAACTATGACACCAGTGTGATTACAATCTACACCTTGAAAACAAATGAGGCTTCATCCGTAGTCTCATAGTTTGAATACACCATATATATATGGTCTGTATTGTTCCCTTTTATTAGAGGATTTATCTTTTTGGATTTCACCAACGGTAGAAACAAACAGGCCGAGGGAATCTGATATTCATGTTGAATATGTAACAAACTGAAACAAGAAAGCACTTAATAAAGAGCACAGGGTCTTTACTTGATTGGGTGGGACCGCTCACGCAGCAGCTCCCCGTGGGAGCTGATTTGCAGCCATCTTGCACTGCAAGCGCACCTTGTTGGGGCCCAGGCCTTGTGTGATTAGAATATTAAGAAAAAACAATCCAGCATTTGTCTGTGGACCTCTGGGTGCACACTTCACCAGTTACAAATCGAGCTGATGACAAAAGCCCAGCCGAAGCTGTTGCTCACCGGTGGCATTGGGGGGGCATCTGTTGAAGGCCAGTTCTCCCGAGGGGGTCCGTCTCCACACCATCGACACTGCATAGTCCTCGGGACAAATCTCATACGGTGCTGAAGAGCAAAGTGAAAGTGAGTCAACGCCAAGAGCTTTTCAGGATTTCCAACATGACGCAACAATTTCCTGCCATGTGACACAAGGAGGTGTGTGAAGCCCAGCTGTGCAGTGTTGGCGAATGCTGTGTGAGCTGCATAATGATAATAATAATGATAATAGTTTTATAATGATGACGGTGACAATGTGTTTCATGCAAATTCCTTTTGAAAATTGCAGTGTGAGCTGTAATGACGGTGGCATCACTCACTGTGCCCCTGACCAGCATAATACATCCAAATTTATCCCCCCCCCCCCTCCTCTGTATCCACTTATCTGCATCTCCTCTTCACATTCCATTTGAAATCATCCCGTGTAATGAGACATGTCATTCAACTACACACTGATAATTATCTCCCCGCTTTCAACTGGCTTCCCTGCGGCCACTCGGCCTAAAGTCTCATTATCCTCCGGCTCACCTGGGCAGCGCTGGTCGCTGCACTTTCGGACCTCCTCTCCGTTGCCGTCGCACTGCTGCCCGGTCACCGCCACCCCCTGACACACTCGGGCTCGCCTTTGCCACCCGCCATCGCACGATTTAGAGCAGCCGCTCCACGGACCCCAAGGATTCCACTGGCCGTTGGCTGAAAGGGAAGCATGCAGGGTTAGACATGGTCACTCTGAGATATATCACTCTATTAAACCCGCAGAATATCTGAAATCTGCTGCCGTCCACGATTTTTCATTGGTGTCTGATATCTGAAATAAGTTTCTGATCGCACTCTATTCTAGGAGAGTAAGTAAATGCACTGTGTTGTTAATATTCCAAAATGAACGAGATTATTTTGAATGATCAGGAGACTGTGTTTTATGGCTCCAGAAGCCGCTCGGAGAGTGGTGATTATTTGCTTCACTTTGCCAATATTAAAACTCATTTATGCTGAAGTTTCCAAAACAGGCAGCATGTTTTATGTCCTTGTAATGAACACTGTTAAATTGTGCAAAAAAAAAAAAAACAGATGCGCCCCTTCAGCGGTGTAGTAAATCACATGTCCTTGTCTGAACGGAGAGGTGCAACACTCCGTGAGCAGCGAACACACACTACTCTGCTCTGAACCTCCACTTACCCTGTTTCACACGTGTGAGGCTGTTTCATGTCCTACAACTAACCTCTGTCATGTACGCTTCCACCAGGAAAAAAAAAAAAAAAAAAAAAAAAAGAAAGAAAAACCTGACAAAACTACTGTGGGTTTCTTGGCTGGAACTATCCACAGGACCCAGTAGATGCTGAAGCCTTTGCTCCAACATCAGAGCAGCAGATTCCTCAGACAGAGGGGGTTTCAAAGAGCTCGCTGAGGAAGCAGGGCTGGAGAGGTTCTAACGCGGAGCACTGATTTAACATCTTGCACAGCCCTTTATTGTAATAATGAGGAAATCTCTTGACCATGCTTTTAATTCAAAAGGTTCTACACTTTAATGATTCCTCAGAAAAACATTGGCTTTACCTTTTTTTTTTTTTTTTTGGTTGCACAAACCAGAGTGACACCTAAATGAAGTCTCTGTGCAGCTTCTCTAAAATCTGATCCGTCACTTTGGCCACAAATTAGAATCGCTGGGCTTCATTTAATGAATAAACTGCATAATGTACCCTCTCGCACCGAGGCAAGCGGCAGCATCTAATGCGCAGTTATCATCCACACGAACTAAAAGTACATATTACCACTGCTTTATTCGTCCGAGAGAGCATGAGGCTGCGTTACGCAACATCCCGACTGGCTTTCGACAAGCAAATACAAGTGAAATACAAAAAAAAAAAAGAGAGAAGAAATAAAAGTGCACTTTTTACGCTGCTCCAGTGAAAATTGCATCAGGAGATTATGAGAGTGTTCAGGCCCTTCATATGATCAGACAATTCAAAGCCCGATGGAGACCACTAAGCTGACGTCTTTGAGCCTCTAATACATCTATGATGTTGACAGGCAGTTTGGACAGCTAACCCGTGCATTATGTGAAAGGCATACAGTACATCTAACTGGATTTCACAAATCCAATTGATAGAGCATGGTCTTAAACATTACTCGTGATTCTTACAACACAGATTTGACTTCTGCCACGAGGCTTTTCAGTATGCAACACAAAGAAAGTCAGGCTCCATGTTTAATCTCAAATTCAATCTAAAAAATTCCTTTGAGTACGCTGCTTGTGATTAAAATGGCGATTACGTGGGCCGGGGTGTGTTTGTCGTTCCATTTCCCTTTCACAAATCAAGACTCTTGAATTTAGACATCAAAGCAGATATATAGAATTAAGAGGCTCAGGATTTTACCTGTGCAGTCAGGATTATGGCACTCTCTGCTTTCTGCCCAGTGACCGCGACACTCAGATCCCCCATGGGCGGCTGCTGAACACTGCCTGGTCCTCTGCTGAGTGCCATTGGCACAGGTCACCGAGCAATCGCTCCAAGAGCTCCACTCCTGCCACTGTCCATCCACTGAGGCACCAACCACAACCCAACAAGCACGTCCCAAGCGGAGGGAGAAAGAGGGCAGACAGAAATGGGGAGGGGAGATATTCAGATCACTGTCCCCTAACACACTTGAGAAGAGCCAGTAAGACATGAAGTGAAAAGCAGAATATTAATTAAAATAATCACATGACTATTCGGACGATAGCTTGTTTTTCTCTTTCACTGATTAGATTTATAAAATGGTCAAATGCAGAATGAGAACAAAACATTTAAACTGCTTTAACAGAGTATTTTGGAGTTAGATTATTATCATGGTTGTCGCACATTATTAAACAGCACACCCTCTTTGTTCCCTGCCTTCCATCTTGCATGTGGGGGAGGAGGGAAAGCATCTGCGGCTGAGTGGTTTTAACTGAGTCTGTAACCAGAGCAAAGCTAACATTTACTGTGTGGAAGAACTCATCATCGCTAATCTGCTTAGCGCTCACAGGCAATTGTGCGTAAGTGATTTTGACGTCAGTATCACAGTATTGACAAGGTTTCCTAAACCGCATTATTGTGGAGGCCCTACTACTTTAAATGCATCCAAAAATGCAGGCATCCCTTTGTTTTTTACTCACCTTTGCAGTTTTGTATTGATTAATAATTATATAGCCATGTGTAAGAGGAAACTGCTAGCGTCCTCCAGAGAGGGAACTTCTGAAAAGTGTTTATCATCATCCCTGCGATTATATCTTTGATATTTCCCATTCAGTAATAACCGTTGATATTGCTATTTTAAATGCATTCAAGGAGCAGTGAGATAATACCTGGGCATAGCGCTATGTTGCAAAGCTTAGTCTGGGTCTCAGGTCCATCACAGGCCCTGCCTCCGTGCTGGGGAGGGGCGCACATCCTAGTCCTAGTGCGGTGCCCGCGGCCACACGTGAAAGAGCACAGGCTCCACGGTGACCACTCCTCCCATACACCGTGTACTGCGGGCACAGAAAAGGCGTCAGGCCTAATCAATGTCCCCCGTCTCTGCTGTAGCATAAACAAACCCATAACAAACTGCACCCCGCTATGAATGAAATAAAATCAATCAAAAATAATTAGCGACAAAACAAATGTAAGGGAAACACTGAGTGTGCAGCCTGCGTGTGGCTCAGCCACGAGCTTCAGTCACCTCTGCACGTCGTGTTCTTTATCTTGTGCACAATGATGATAAATACTGATCCACTAACAATGCTGCATACCTAATTAAAGGTATAAATGACAAATACACACATCAATCTTCCACGTGGACGTTTTAACAACAGTAAGCATCCAGTCCTTCCAAAGGAGCGACGAGCAGCAGGTCTTCTTCTTGGGAACGTAATGGCACTGAACCTTCAGGTTAACATAGGCTGACAATTGTGTTGCAGAACTGTCATCTCCTCAACATAGTAAATCGTGGTTATGCACCAAACGGACAGCACTTAACCTGGTCCCAGACCTCTGGATAACAGGCCGGGTTTCTTGCTTCGTCAAATAATTCGTAACGACGTGAGCACAATGCCTGCAGACCGGCCTCGACTGCTCAAATCTAAAAGAAAACGTATCACTGAGAAGACGCTAGTGTGTTTCATAGATATGCCTGCGGGCAATTATGCAAAGAATGTTCCAGAGGGTGATCATTTTCTTCTCCTCAAAATCTTTTTTAAATCCCTTGTGGCATATTGTTAACATGGCCACCTGGGACATGGGACCGCTGCAACTGTTCAATCAGAAATGTTAAAGTGGAAATTGGATAGGCAGCTTAAAAACCACGACAGTGGAACAGGCCTAACTTATTTTGCATCTTGGGTTGTGTGTAATTTCAAGAGGGTTCTGACTGAAAGAGAGTGATTCTTAGAACTGCAAAGTATATTTGCTTTGGGCTCAAAGTTTTAGGGAAATATGAAAATGTGTGAGACAGACGGAACTAAAGACACTTCCTGTTTTGTTTCTCCACAAATGTAAATATGGATAATGGAATGAAAAGATGAAGGCAATGTTGATCTAAATGTAAAAGTTTAAGCACTCATATTAGCATCTAAAGTGCATTTACTGAGCCAATTAAAGTCTCCAAAATAAACTTTAAGTGGATGGTAATTGTATCAAACCCAAATCACACTGGAGCGATTCTTAAGCACCAGATGCACAAATCTATTAAAAATGCCCCAAACGCAGTTTAGCTGCAGAAGCTGTGTTGTCTGAGCAGCTTCACCAACACCCAGGGAGCTGCAATGGAAACATCGGGCTGATATGGGAGCAGCCGTGTATACACATTTAGATAAGAACCGACTAGATTAAATTAAAGTTCGTGGCAGAGTATGTGTACTGGCAAAGAACAAAAGGCACTTAAGGAGACGCATGGAGCGAAATATATGAACATCGGTTGCAGACACCACCGACCGATCGTTGGGCATTTAATCATCTTTGATAACAAATGGGATTTGAAATGCTGGAAATCTGTTAGACTGTTTTATTTATAAGTGACCGATGGTTCTTCCTCAGAGGCGTCGCAGACTCGCAGAGGCTTAAAGATGCCGGGGAACAATAGTTAGATCTCAGGATCAGGCCGACGGTCAGCCGTGATGGGAGCCACCGTCTGTCCCAGCCCGTGCCTCTAGGCGCCGCTTTGATGCTCTTAGCTAAGCGTCCCGTGGTGGCTGAAGCGTTTACTTTGAAATTTTCGAGTTCAAAGCGGACAGTCACCACTGCTAGCGATGGTGGAATAGGATTCGGCCGCTTTGTGTGTTTTTTTCCTCTGAACCGCGGCCACGGTTTGCAGGGACAGCCGCGAGCAGTCGCGCAGTGCCGCTCGAGGTGAAGCTCTTGGACGGCCACAAGATGGTGGCCATAGCGGTTGCACTTGCCAAGAATGTTTTTATTAATTTGCGGTAAACTGGGATTTGGTCGTCCCTCTCATCTCATTTCAGTGAGGCTCAAACTCGTTAGCCTGCCTCTTGTGCTCGGCTGCATTCATCGTGATGTATTTATCATTGTGCTGCCACCTCTTTATTTTTGCCACAGGGCTGTTTGAGCTTAAGTCTCAAATGCACACTGCTAAGCATAAAGCTGCACTTTACATCCGTCGTGCGTGACATTCGCACCTGGCTCGTACATCTGCGTAATGTAAAGAAGGCAGCAGTGAATGTTTTCACTGTGCAGCAGGTCATTCCTTATTCATATAGCGCTTAGAGTTCATTTCGGAGTCCTTCAGGTTCACAGAGTTTTTAGTCAGCCTGTGTTATAATCAAGTTAAAAATGCCAAATAGCGCGCCCTGACTTAAGTTCCGCTCTGCATAACAAAACTCTCCTTACAGTTTAACTGATTTTCTTTTGCCCTTGAAATTCTGTACGCAAAACTCAATGGATTTAATTGCCCATAAATGTTCCTCCAAATTCACATATTTCAACATTTATGATCTCACAGTCATAGATGCTCCACATAAAAAATAATCTTATACTTTGAGGACTGTGTGTATTATCATTTATTTGTGCCTCTTTGATCAATATTTTAAAAAAGGCTTTAGCTCTAACTCAAATGTTTATTTATTCTGTTTCAATCAAAGTTCCGACAACTGCTCATACTGCTATACAGCTTTTGAACTAATTCACCTCTGACTGCCACATATTTCACACTGAGCACACATACTTAGCGTAACGTCATTAAAAACCTCCATTAATTTGTCATAAATCAACACTTGGTATCTAAGAGTAAAATGTACTTCCTACGTATATGTATGAGTTTGATGCCACGCTCACGGGCTGAATCAAATACTACTGTGCATATTTCCCAAATCCCCCCCAGAGCTTATTATCCGCCGCATGTATCCCACCACACTGTGCAGCAGTGAAGGAACAGATCGCCAGAGAGCACAGCTTTTTTATGTGAGCAACTTTCAAGATAAAGATCATCAAACTGTAGTAAAACAGAAAGTAGTTTCATGTCATTCAATTTTAGTTCATTGGTTTATTTTATTGTAATCCTCCAGGAAGTCCAGAGCTTTCTAACTGACTGAGGCAGCAGAGTAATTAGTCTGCAAATCCAAAACAGCCTGAGCACATTGTGGAAAGTTTGCAGTGTTGTTGTCCTGCTGCTGTCTCGCTTGTTTTTTTTCTGTTTTGTTTTTGTTTATTGATCGGTAACATTTGGTGGGTGCTGTGCTCCTCGTGGGGGAACTCATTTTGCGGCAACTTCTTTTGGTGGGGGATGGGGGGCGGCTTCTTTTACAGGGGCGGGGAGACTGTAATCTTTGTCTGTTTCAGTGTCTGTTGCCAGCTCAGATGGTGGCTCTTGCAGTTTGTTTGCAGCGATTAACAAAGTGAATTTAAGACTTTATTAAGATCTTTTGTAAATACTTGGGATGCACTTTAAGACAAAGCTTGTGATGGAAATACCAAACTGAATATCCAACAAGTTAACACATGTATGTCCTCTCGACTTCATCGCCTTCATCCCCATTGTCAAGCTAATGAAAGATATGTCAGTTTCCATTGGAAGTGATGTCTTATTCTTCACCTTGCATTTCCTTATGTTCATAAACTCACTGGCAGGCTGGCATTATTTTTAACCGTATCCAAAGTCTAATGACGCAGCACATTAACCGGAACTAATAATTTCTCCTCAGTCTGGCACAGCGGAAAAGTTTTTGCAGTGACCTTTGGTGCTGACGTTCCCATCAAGGCCAGAGCAGAATTTAAGATGATGTAATAATTTTTAATGCTTTTTATTTGTAAAATTGAAACACAGAGTCTGTGTCATCATCCAGTTAAAAATGCCAAACAGTACACCCTGTCCTGTTATGAGTGGCGGGCTGCACAATAAACCCTACTCACAGTTTTACTGATTTTCGAATTACTGATTGAAAAACAAGTAGAAGGGGAGGGGAAATGCCACTAGAATAATGGGCCTGATGGAAGATATTATATCCACAGTCCACATCCAGGGAGCCAGACTAACTGTGCTGTAGGAAATAATACTTACTACAGCAACACTATTTAGCTATTGCCGAGGCATCGCAACCACGAGTGGAAATTCATTCTGGACGAGTTCAGAGGCTGAAGCTGTTTCCACCTCAAACTTTATATAAAAATGCACGATGTGTCACCACTTCCTGCCTCTATCCAGACACGCAGCCAAACGCTCTGCGAGCTGATCGCGACCGTCTTTCGGAGGCAAGTCTGCAGTAGTGATTAACTGATGGGTCAAGCTCAGCCAATAGAGAGCCACTCTAAACTGTCAATGATAATGTTTCACTCTGTTTTTATGTCAAATAACTCATTCAAATGAAACTCATTGTGTACGTGTAGTTTGACTCACCACACTTAAGACTAATGACTTGTGTCTTGTACTGCCGTCAGCCACAAGGAGGAGACTCGGATGCTTTGAGAGAGCTGTTCTCTCCTCCATTTTGACTTTATCTGTTGAAATGCGTGTGTTTGTAAGGTATATTATTCATTGATTTCTTTGTGATTTCTGTTTTGTCTTTTTAGATGATCCTCAGTGAGGTGCTGCTGTTGCTGGGCCTTACTATCGTTCAGCTCTTCTAGCAGGAGATCAGGAGCGGAGCGTGTGCCCATAACAAGTCAGTTTACCCTAAAAATGATTGTGAAGCTGTTGGATATTGAAATGTTTGACTAGCGTGACTCTAGCATGAATTAACATCATACACCCATGACCGGTTTTAGTGCCTATTTTTCTGAGTCAAATCTCGACAATATTATATTAACATTCACTTTTCTAATCGAACAATATTGAAATCCCCTCACTTTATTATCAGCTACAATTGAATTCAATCACATTTCTTCTGACTTGGCAAGAGCAACGGCACTGGATGTGAACGGGAGAACTGTCAAATATTAACAGGATTAGTACTGGACTGTTTTTCCTTTTGATAGATAACAACACGATGCAGCCACGGGTGTGGGGTTACAGTGAGGCACTGCTCATTCAAAAGAGATATTTTATAAAAACAGAAATCTTGCTGTTTTTTTGACAGATGCATTGTGCGGGGCAAAAAGGATCACAGCTTGTATAAAGGCTCCCAGATTCCCAGCATGCTTGATCTGCAGCCCGCAGCGCCGGAGCCATTATTCACAGATGATTGCTGATGTTTTTCAGTGACGGTGACTGTAAGGTAAGGTTCCTTTAAGAATGCAGCTATGTGTCTTTAATTTAAAAACTCGCTCTATTTCGGAGACATCCTGACTCCCTGGCAGACATCTTGAAGGAAGCGTGCTGATCTATCTGCCTCTCAGAACATTGCATATGGCCTCTTCGTTTCATGGGGCTGTGGGCAGGTTGGAGCGGTTTGCAACTGTAACTATGTTTGGTTTGTGCTATATCAGCTCTATGAGCCCAGTGCTTGGGTTTTAATATAAGTAAGTGAGGAGAAACACCCTGGTATTCCAGATATTACAGGCAATGTAATTTATCGACACTGCAGAAGCACAGTACAGTGGATACGGCCTAGCTTAAAACCCATGAAACAATACATTAAATTAAGAATGGTGACATTTAAAAATTAAAAAAGACTTTTATCTTTACCCCCCCCACTCTCTCTCTTTCTCTTATTTCCTCTTAAAAAAGAGAAAAGTCCTATCACAGTCTAACTCTTGTCAAAATTGCCTTAGAGGTTTCCCAGAGTTTTATGGCCCAGTTATTTGGTGATAACGACTCCTGCTTTATTACGTGAAAGAAAGTTCCAGATCCACAATTAGCCAAGTAAAGGCCTAATGTTTGCTGGTCCTGAGATAAATCGAAGGTAATAAGGAATTCACATAGGCAGCTCTGAAAGCTCAGATGCTAAAGTTGTAATAATTCTTTATGCAAATGAGTGCTCATACCTCTAATAAGAGCTTGAAGGCTGTCTGAGCGCAATATTAATGGCCGCGGAGAAGACTGCTGGTATTCAGGCAACTTTCCTTTCTAAATGACTCATACTCTTTTTTTGCTTTATAGTTTCCATGCAGAGTAGGAGAAAACTGCCAACTTCCTATTTACATGTGCTGCATCTAGCAAAAAAATAAAAAATAAAAAATGAGGTGCAGTTCATCCAGGATCAGAATGTCAGAAGATGGAGCTTGCAGCATTTTTGATCAGCCATAATTATTAAGGAGTCTGTGGTGCAGTCTCTGAAGCATTGCGCTCAACAGTGCCATCAAATATCTCTGAATGCAGAGTTCAGGATCTCATTAATAAACCTGCATGTTTGTGTGAGTGCGTGAGAATCCCCCACCCCCCACCCCTCAAAAGAAACGAACAAACGCATAATGGCGACCCTGCTCGGAACAACACCCTTGTCCTACTAGATGTGTACATACAAACACTAGAGCTCGGCAGCCACCCGTCAAAGAAAGCATGTGATGCTGATACCTGACTGCCAGTGACTCATCTGCCATGCCCTTATGGGTTGAGGAAGAAAATGCCTTGCAGCGTGTGTGAGGCGACGCCGTCAAGCTATTTTAAAATGCACAGCTGACCTTCAAGAAATGAAGCCGATGCTTTATCAGTATCTGCAGCTCCCTGAGCTCGGTGCACAACTGCATGGCATTAAAACCATTTCAATGCTGATGAATTGCCCGACAGTTATATGAAATGGGAAACACAAACGTGCTAATGACAAAAAAAAAACACATTCACAAAAGAACATTCAAAAAGGAAATCATCAGATTAATGCTGCAGTAACGATTATCAAACATTCTTAAATAGACACATTGAAAATTGTTGTTAACACACAGCAACACATTTCCTCCCATTGAAACAACAGCAAAACATGAATATTCAAGAATCTGCGGCTAACACTACCTGGACAAGGGGCAGTGTTATTGCAAACCCTTGATTCTCTTAAAGGGCCGATGCAGTGAGTTCCGTATGGTGAGACACATGTTCTTGTTCGCACCTGCGACCCTTGACCGCATGTTACAGAGCATGAGCTCCACTGGGACCACTCCTCTGCACCTGATTCACCTGTGTGGGAGAAGGGTGACACTAGTTAAATGCAGCAATACGGTCCTGGGGGCAGGGCTAATAATAACAGGGCGGGGTGGGGCAAGGTGAGCAGGGGGTTGAGTAGAATGGGAGGGGGCCAACATGAGTCACGTTGGGGGGAGTCGGGGGGGTGGGGGGTGGGGCCTTTGAGATTGACTTAACAAGATTACTATCGTACATTCTGTGCTACCTTTATGTGATCTTTGATAAATACTGAGTCGGTAGCTTAGTTCTTCTCTTTACGTTTGTATCAGCACAATATGTTTTTTTTTTTGTCTGCAACATCAGAGTAGTATTTATCAGGGGTCTTAATAATGCAGATGAGACCAAATGTGTATTTATGCAAAGATCACAAAAAAGCGGGAAGCTGTGATTATATAAGAATGAGCAGTAGACATCGTTACATCTAACTGTTTCAAGTCATCTTTAAAAAGAAATACTTCATGCATTTCAATGAAACCCAATAACATGTTTAAACAAAGCGAGGAAATCAGCACAAACAAAAAGAAATTCGTAATAACATGGTGGCATGCAAGAGAAGACAACATCGGAGAAAGTAAAATGGATTGTAATGGGTGTTAGTTCAGAGAGAGAGTTCAGAGATATGGATTCCCTTTGCACTGCAGCACACTGGCTAGTTTCCTTGACGACAGCGGAGCCAATTCTTTATTTTTTTTTAAGACAAAGGTTTCAAATCATATTTAAATCCATCTTAACCACTTTACTTATAGATGATGGGGGAAATAAAATGGGGAGGTTAGCAGGTTTTACTCAGCAGGTGTGTCAGTGTGGCTCCCAGCAGATGGTTTCCACCTTATTCAAATTTCCAATGTGGGTTCCCTGAAGGAAACGCAACAGCGTTTAAGCGTTTAAGCCGCCAGATGAAAATGTATTCAGTTTCTCTGGTCCAGGCCTTTGAGCTCAGACAGAAGTTTCTGGCAAGCGGACTTTCAAGTACTTATACTGTGTGTGCAGATATATTGTGATTGGATAATTGCATGAAGCATTTGGTAGAAATTAGTGAGGAAGATGGCCGTAATTGTCAAATCTTTTGATTTGAATTTCGATATATGAAAAGATTAAAAAGAAGAAACGGCACTGAGCGTTTCAGTCTTCATGGTCCGAAAAAGATTAAAAAAGCCAGAAAGGGCAGAATGTATTTTAAACATTTAACAGTTCTATCTGCACTTGGTATTAATATTTATATTGTGATGGGACAGTGGGGTGATTTCCAAAGTCATGGTAGTCTTAATTAAAAAAGAAAAGAATAAATTATTTGGTGACAAGTTAGTGGACAATCAAATCCCTACACCAGGGCAGTCACCAAATAATTGATGTTGGATTACGATGAACCCTCAGGTGAAGTATTCATTCTTTGAGGCTTTGTGAATTAGAAGAATTATTTATTGCAGAGAGAAATCGTTGCAGCTCTGAATACATTTTTGTTCTATAAAGTCATCAAATCACGTTTGAATTGTTTATAATTTCCAGCACAATATGCCTGAGAGTGCTTTTCTCAGCATGTTGCATCAAGGACACGGGTTTGGCCAAATGGGGATCTAAAACCCTGGACTTAATTTTGCAGATCATAAAATAGACTGAAAGGTGGATCAATTTGTTAAATGAGGCAGTACAGGGAGAGTAAATCGTGTGAGGATGAGGAACAGAAAAGCATGATGCGACTGGACATTGAAATCACATACCTAGCGTGTGTCAAATGAGGAGGTGTTAATGAGAGTATGTTAGTATTGGTATGTGTGCACGATAAGTACAGTAAGTATGGCGTGTCGCAAAATAAAATGATAATGACAGGATTTTCTATTCAACAGTGAAAGCAATTCAAATGGACCACATGAGAAAAATTAAAACATTTCCCAAAATAATGAATCAAATCAAAATGAAGAAGTTCTCAACAGCAGCTAAATTGGAACCCACCCACTAAGAAAAAGGGTAGTTTAAAAAAAAAAAGATAATAAAAGCAAAATGCAGCTTCTGCTTTAATATTACTCTCACTTCTTCCAAAACTTTTACAAACTGTAAATGTCATTTTGAATTTAAATCATTTCAGCTTTTTATGCTACACTTGATTAAGCCACATAGCTTCATTTTATCTCGAAGGGCAGAATATATCAGTTCAACTTTTGCCAAGTATGTGTTTCATAATTGGCTGAAGGGGGTGGGTATTTTTCTCTTTTTTTTCCCTCAAATGACATTTAATTCCTCTCGCCTTGGAGGAAACTATAACTACATCAGGGCCTTAGCTTTCAACCTACTGTTTAATTAATGCTCTATGAATTTACCGTGTTGCCAACTCGCTATGTGACAAAAAATAAAGAAAACAAAACCCAATTAAGTAACTATGGTCAAAGTAAATACTCATAAAGAAATGGGAAATTTATCGCCCTAGTTCGTGTGTAGAAATAGAGAATGAGTAGGAGAAAAGAATGCAAAACATTTCCACTTAAAAAGGTGCAGTACAAGAGAGAGCATGCATGATGAAATTAAGTTTAGTTAACAAGGTAAAGTAAAGAAACATAACTATTGTATTACCAGTTTGTGCCATAAATTTAGCAGATTCAGCTTGCTCCTGCAGGGCCTTTGTGTCATGAACTGATCTTGGCCGCTGACTTTTTACAGTATGCTCTCCGATCATTCCATATTCTATGGGACAGAATAGAGGTTCATATGAAAGCTAGGCTTAGACATGATCTTCTGAGAGGGGAAAGAAAAGCTTATTACATACTGTTTTTTTCAGGATGTTCGAAGCAACTGCAGTACATGGCTAGAAACAAAGACCACACAAGTTTGTATTTAATTCGTCCCTTCTTTTTTTTTAAACTCTAGGGCATAGAACAATGCAACGAATTTATAAAGGGGTGAGTTGGAAGTATTAATTGAGCTTGGAAGCACAGCGTAGACACATAGCAAACATGCAAATAAACTCACATCGTTTTTTTGTTTTTTTTTTATTTAACACTTTGTCAGACCAGCTCTCTCCCTCCTTCCCTCCCTCCCTCCTTCACACCCGGGAAAAGAAAAGGAAAACGAAATGAAAGTAAAAATGTGTAAGCCATCAGAAAGCCACAGAGGAGGGGGGTCATGGACATAACATGCTATTGATCCACAGTTTCTTCAACAATTTGTTGGCCTCCTTTTGTGAGGTTTATTTGTTTTTGGGTTTTTTTTTTTGTTTTTGTTGACCCATTAAATAAGTATTGTGAGCCTTTGCAAAATTAGACAAATGTATTCTGAGCTGTATTCATTACAAAGCATGCCCTCTTTGTGCCTCATACAGGGACAAAGAGCCAATGAGTTGGCGCCACACTGAGAAAAGCGGTGCAAGCCGATTTGCATTTAGTTGGGAATTTGCATCAGCTGCTTTAAGTCACAGTGACACAGCAAAACAAGGTTTTATCTTTTACTCACTTAAACAGCTCATGCAAATCACTTGTAAACTCTTGTTTTTAATTAAAAACCAGCATCACTTTTGCCAGCGTGGTCCTAATGAGGTGATTATACCATTTGCAAATAGGCAATGCAGGTGATGCATCAACAACAGATTCACACATAGCTTATGTTAGTACATTAGACAATACAATGCATCAGCCATTGATAAGGAGGACGTTTAAATCTTCGCTTCTAATATAGTTTGTAGCCTCGGATTCTTGCGTTTCCTGCGGCAGATAGTGAGCCTGAAAGCAGACTTGACCTCCCAGAGCAGTGAGCCCCTGTCGTCTCGTCTGATCACGTTCCACAGGAAAGCTTAATTTTTGTGACTAATTACATGGTAAAGCACTCGACTACAAAAAAAATAAAAATAAAAGACAGCTGTTTGATCTACGCATCAGGCTGTTGGTGTTAGGCAAATCATATCAACAAACATGCTCTGTGATTGGGTTTGAGCATAAATAAATAAATAAATCAAGGCAAAATGTGACTCTGGGTTTTCAGCCGCGCTCGTGTTTGCGGAAGACATCTGAATATTGAAACGGTATAATGAAAGGGCGGAGAAGCCGCCAGGTAGAGGCTGATTGGTATCTTCAGGACCATAACTACACAAAGTAACCGGCGTCATAATCGAGCCCTAATGTCTTCCACTCTGATTTGATCGTGTCCACATGTGCTTTGCTTAAATTAAGCAGGGAGCACAGTGGGAACTCTGCTTTCGGACAAAGAAAAGTGCGGGTGCACTGATGACTGACAAACAGCGGGGGGTAGCGCTAACGATTCCATTGCGTACGGCCGGCTACAGTAGATACTTGGACGTGTTGTCGCTTTACTGAGTTTTCATAATCTACCCTGCAGTGTCTTAGAACATGAACCAATTCCACATTTGGCAGAATATAAAACACGGTCAGCTTTAGTCAGCCTGAACGTCTGCTACTTTGCAAATCATACAAAAAGGCCTGAGGCTGTTTTAATGATGCTAAACCTTGAAAGCTATAAGATGCAGTGGCCATTTGGCTCAGGAGGATTGGACAGATATTTACGATACCTAAAAATGAGTTACTTTCAGTGCTTTTCAAATAAAATAAATTGTTAAAAATGCAAACCAGAATTTAGAAAATGTAGAATTCCCGTATTCCACGACAAAATGTCACCAACCGCAAAGCGGTTGTGAGTTACCTTTATTTTATTTACATTTAGAAACAATATAAACGTGAATATATTAGCCGACCCCTGTGCCATGGAGGAAGTGCTGTTCATGATATGATGCCGGAGGCAGTTTAATTCCATATTGTTCTTTTTAAACACTAATCAACACGGCCGCTCACACCATTGATCATTACTCCATCATACCTTTTTTGAAAATGACTCGCCTCTACAAAACATTGATGAACTCAGCCTATCAAACAGTTATTAGCCCCGCAGCCAGTCACACCTAATCTAATCTGGCTCCGAGCAGCTCATGATGAACAACACAACCAGAGCACCGCTACGTTAAAGAGATTATAAAATTGTCATTAGGCGTGATGTCAGTCAGATAGAAACAGTCATAACGGAGCAGGTAGCGCATGAATCAAATGTTGCGAGTGTTTACAAGCGTTCCATCATCGCAGGCTCATCCCGAACGTTTGAGTAATTATATCGAAATCAACCCGGATGGGAAGCTGTTACGAAAAACCTGTTTGTATATAATTGGTAGATGTACTGCAGAAAAAGTCTCAGGTTTAAGTGCATCAGACTAGAGTCTTTGTTGATGGCACACGACCAAGATGTTAATCTGAACGCTGTGTTTCAGAGAGCCTGAGGTAGAAAAAGAGAGCAGGATGTCAAAACACCAGAAAAAGTACTGAGACATAAACCCAGCTGTTTAATTGAACTAACTGGGCTGTGTTTGAGCCCACGGCTATATAATGCTAAGCATAAGAGACGAACCAGAATTTTAATATCTGGAGGGATAAGGCTGTTGTCATTTGTCAAGGCTGCCCAAAATGATGTGTCTAAATTAAGCAGAAAGCGCAGATGATGCATTTAAGGGGCCATTTCTTCCTTCATATGTAACACTGGTTTCTGGGAAAAGAAGATTCACATTCCTGAGCCACGTGTGTGTCCACCAGGTCTAGTTAGAACACTTTCTAATGATATCACCATAACGCTTCTGTGACAATAGGGAGAAGAAACCATTCAGAGAACTCTATTTATCTTCTCTATCACTGCACTGCACATAACCTCACTGGCATGCGTCACTGGCAGAGCTTTTAGTTTTAAAACCGGTGATTAAAAATAAAATAAGTGTTACAGCGACCGGTGCATTTGGCTGGAAGAGCAACATTGCTTTTGCAGGAATACCCCACAAATTTGCAGAGGATTAAATATACTGGTGTGAAAATGGGGAGCTGAATTGCCTCGATAACCTGTGCAGACGGATCGGCCATAACCACATTTTCTTCTGTAACAGGCAAAATGTGTTGGGTCAAAGGCGTGCAGCTTTTTCTGGAATTCATTTTAAACTAAAAAAAAGCAGCTAGCAGTTTCTTCTGGTGAACAGTTTCATATGCATGCAGAGTATTTATAGAGCTCAATTGGTTTTATACGGTAGATGATAGCAAATGCAAGGAATGACTGAGGGAGCAGTTGGCATTTACAAAGATGAAGTAGATCAAACTAGTGTGCAGAGCTGACTGTCCGAGCATTGAATGCCATCATTAATATATATCAACTTTTATTAACCTGTCTTCATATTCGAGTCATTTATATATATTTATATTGCACATGGAAAGTTTGCGGGATACTTTCCGAACCTCTGTTTCCATAGTCTCATCTCAGCATTCTAAGTGTTTAGTATCATGAGATTATGAGCATGATTTCCCAGAGGCACATACATCAGCAGTTTTTGCATGAGGTGCCACTTACAGAAGCTCTGTGTGTCTCTAACTTCCTCTTATCATGATTAAAAAATAACTGGAAATATAAACTTAATCTTTTGGAAACCTCTCATACGCTAACCACACACAACATTACGCACATGCAGCCGCTAACACATTAATGTTTTTGCCTTTTGTTTTCAATTTGTCATGCATTTTTTAAAGGACGTCAATGGTCCTCAGGAAGGAGCAGAATTAGAGCATGGTTTTGATGTGACGTCAAACTCGCAATCGCTTCAAGCAGGTCCATAAAGAAAGGTCTGTTGCCTTCCCCCACGCTTTGCCACCGGTGTATAATGGCAGCCATTTGCCTTTTTGTCAGGGATTATCAACAAATCAGCGAGATAATAAGTGGTGGAAATGTGATTAGGCTGTTTTGACTGCGAGTACCTCCCTCTCAACAAATGATTATGTGGCTGGTCTCATGAGTCAATCTCCTCCACAAGTCGATGTTACCGGGAGATATGTGTGGCAGCTCTAAAATGAAACGGAAAATATCTCCTTAGTTGAGCTTTGGAAATGGATCTCCAGGGATGTGCCTGCTAATGAAGCCAGTAATGCCTGTCGAACGGCATGTGGCCCCAGCCCCTGTGAAGCTGCTAAAATTATAAGAACCTTTGGTCAAAATTAGACAAAAATATCTGCTCCAAATAGTCCAGCCACAACAGCGTGGTCACCACTGGGCTGTGAGCACAGTGGGTGAAGGTTCTAGCAACACGATGCCAGGGTGAAGAATTGGAGGCGCCAGTATGTGTGGTGGCAACACGTACAAACATGGGAATTGCTGGACATTGGGTCCCTGCCCGAGCCAAACTGTTTACGGGAGGCCTGATTTGTTGGGCTCAAAGCTTTTCTGACCCATCACAGCTCACTGATGCTTCCAAGCTTAATTAGTGGCCATATTTACCATGATATTCACGCTTGATTTAATTACCGTCCTGCTACTAAGTACGTGCAGTACACAGCACAGACAAACAAAGAGTCGCGCACAATCAAAGACAATGAGCGTTCCACGGTCCCCGACCTTGGTCATCGGTGACGCTTTGAACCACTGCATGCAGGGAATTCTAAGCTTTAGCCACGGTGGGCAGCGATCACGCCAGTGCCGCTGGAAGACATTTCATTTCCAGGTCCGTCTTCACTGTGTGGACACGTTCCATGTGTAATCTCATTGAAAGGCAGTAAAAGCCAGCCCCGTGTCCAATGACTGATGTGTCTAACCTTGCATGAAATGAGCCTTTACTCAGAAGCCCCTATGAGTAGATTCTGTCGCGGGTGCTCCGCATATACTGCCTTGCAAGCATTCCCGACCGACCGACTGACTGTCACAAATGTAGCACTTGATGAGAGGCACTTCATTACCGCTGCACTGTAAGAGTGTGGGCTCCCAAAATAGAGAGGAGTGTGGAGAGGAGTGTGCAGGCTCATGCAAACCTGGGGAAAGGATAGCTCCCTGTCTTTGTTCCATTTTCTCAATGGCCGGCCAGTTTAGGCTTGTCTGTAGCGTAAGCGCTATGTCAATTTCAGCAATCGAAATAGAGCAACATGTTGTGTGTTGTTTAAGCCCAGTGATGAGGTAAAACTCATGATTCACCCGCCTCAGATGAGAAGTAGGAGGAGCTTTCAAATGAAAAAACAAAAACTTTTATCATGATAAATATTGTTATTGCCTGCGAGTAATATTCTATATGTTGAGAGTCCTATTCTTAAACTAGATTTGTTGCACTCCTGAATCAAAATGGAAATAGATAGAAACATAAAACGTTTCACTTCACAAACGGTTCTAATGACTGCAGGCTAAAACAGTGGTTATAAAAGCTAAAGGTTACAAACTCTCCTTTGTCTCAACAGCACCGTCTCGTTTGCTTGTGTCAGAAATGTTATCTGAACAATAGAAACGGGAGAATTAATTACGTATAATAAACAATGAGTTTGGAAAGTTCTAAAAACAAAACAACATTTCAGGAGAAAGCAAAAAGAAAATCAGCTGCGTGTTACATTGGAAAACATACAAATACATAAAAAACAAATACAGATTTCCGTTCTGTTTAATTAATTTCAACACTTTATTTTCTCAGAGTAAAGTCAGTGTCAGTGGCTTTGACAGAACTGTAAAGGGACTGTTTTTTTTTAATGTGTAAAAAGCAAAAGAATCAAAAGAGACGATGATGAAAGTGGGATGATCATGATATAATGAAGGTGCACCTCTTTTTAGCTCATGAATACACTTCCACATCCAGACTGAGCCTCAGATGTTGCTCCAGGCTCATACTCAGATTGCTGTTCAGACACGATCTCATAAAGCTCCTCCAAAACCCTCGACATATCTCCTTACAGCTACTGTACAAATCCTCCACTATCGGTGGGACCATATGCTTGAGCCGGTCTAAAAAAACTCAATTAGTCCTTCATTAAGAAAATGAGGGGGTTGCACGGAATCAGATACAAATTACGATTTGTCCTCTGAGACTCACAATTATCCATCATATTCCTTCTGCCATCTGTTTGCTTCCTGTTGACGCGCCTAATGACTTAGATTGAAGCCAAATTAGAATTCTGTGCAACTGCCACTGCACCTCATTGAAAAGTCATGTGAACTCACCTGAAAATAGAGCGAGCAGAGTGAGACGAGCGCTCAGAATGCAGCCTGTCGTTAGCGGAGAGGATGCATAACCCCCCCTACGCACTCACACGCCTCCCTCCGTGATGCGTATTGGCAAATGAGTGGCTACCACGGAAGTCATTGATAATCTCCAGCTCAATGCTAAATCACAAGGTTGTGAGCAGTACCTCGCAACGCAACCTAGATGGAGCTCTGACGTTATCAAAGCACTGGATCAAGAAGCCCTGTTGCTGGGCACCCTGAGCAGATCATTCCTTCTTTCCTCACACACTTGTGGGAACAGGCCACTGCGGTCTGTTTTCATATGATTGCAACTCGTCCAAACACGTATAAATTGAACATCCACCCGGTTAAGATGCATATATCGCCAACATCACACGCGCACACACATAAAAGCTGCACTGCAAAAATCAAAAGCATCCCCCACATTACTGCGTCTTGCTTATCACTCTCTTGCAAAGGAGAATTTCTTTTGATTCAAATAAGGAGGAGGAGGAAAATGAAAACAATAAATGAAGAGCTTCATTTCCTTGTCGTCTATTTTGGGTTCTCACAAAGATGTACCCTCTGCATGATAATGCAGCGCCTGGTGTTTTCAACTCGGCCGCGTGATGCTATCAGAAAATGGATCCGCCTATGGTAGCATTTTAAAGAGAAGGCAACGCCAAGATTGCGGCTTCTTACTTGCAAAATCATGGGCTTTTCAGAGAGCGACGCTGCTGAACCACCCGTGACTAAAAGCGAGGGGCTGCTGCAGGGACACATCTGAAAGGACTACTGTGCACCGACAGAAACAAGGATGGAAGCGGATTACTAATGACATCATTCGGACAGAAGTCATGTTATGTGAATAGTACAGAAACTACACTTAAACTTTGTGAAGTATCGTGAGCGTCTTAGTGCCATCTGGTTTTTATCATTTAATAAGAAATATTCTGTCATAAGTTTCGGGCCAATTGCATCAGAGCAATATTTTTATTTTATCTTTTATGAACGGCAGGATGTGGCCTTAATTTGTGAATTTATCATAAGCACAGTTTGCAGTATGTATACCACCAGTCCCTCCTGAGGGAATACTATGGAAACAGCTCTTGGCAACCGCATCCAAACACACCACCCCAGTAGATGACCTGGCAGTCGCACATACTGCCAAGTCCAGCGCCGGCATGCCAAGCAATGCATCTGTCAAGTGAGAAACATGACACATTTTTTACCACCTTTGCGGCCACAGCCAATTTTCAAAGAGCATACTTTGTCCTTTTCTGAGCCATTTTGCTTGGCATACCAAACAGTGACCTTCGATCTAATAGAGTCATCATTTGGCCTCCGTGGAAATTCCTCGCTAATAAACGAAAAACTGACACACCTAAAAAATTAAAGGAGGAAAACACAATATGGGCCGCGTAGCCGCGGAGGCGAATGTGGTCGGATGACCATATCCCCCCCCCCCCCCCCCCCCCCCCCCCCCCCAGCCCAAACCCACCACCCCCCCCCCCCGCCGCAAGATAAATCATTCGCAACAGCCCCTAATGAGAGTTTCATAATTCATGCTGTCAGCTTTTCCACAGCACCAATCATGTCCGATCCTTTTGCAGTGGTAAAACCCACTGCTTCAGACTGCCAACCTGCATCTATCATCGTACAGAACATTGTGTCATATGCAAGTTAGTCATGAGGAAGATGCCTGAAACATGCCCTGTCTTGGCTCATTGGCTAAGCTCATGTTAAAGCAAATATGCTCTCCAAAATAATTACAAGGACACAGTGGCAATGCTGAAATGTCCTCTGACAAGAGCACAACAGCGGTGCAATATGATTTGTATTTAATGGATTCTGGTGCCAAGTCCAGGGAACATGAGAACCATCAGAGTTATTACAAGTTGCAATACCACGCACGGCTGCGCTGGATTGTAATTACCATTTGGATTTTCTTTTAATAACTAAAGCATGCGCAGTCACAATTTCACTGAAATATTCCCCTTTCAAGAGAATCTATTGTTTAATATTGCAATTATCATTCATATTCCTAATTTTTGTCAGTTCTGCTAAGATTACCAATTATTCATCAGTCTAAAAATACAAGTAATTTAGCTTAGCTTTAGTTGGAGGCTGATCACACAATAATTGCTTGTGCCTTGCAACAATCAGATGTTTCCTTTATTCTGAGAAATCATCTCAGTAGTACTTAGTATCACATACAGAGAGTTAACCGCGAATCTAAGGACACTCAGTGGGAGAGATGCACCACACAATGTGGTCGCATACTGAGTTCACATCTGGCCCATTTTAAACTCTGTAAAATGTTTCCTCTGATCTTCTTGAAAAAAAGAAAAAGAAACATCACCCTGCAATGGCTCTTCAATAAATATTCAAGCCAAACTGTACCATGTGACCAGCAAGATACAGGGTAGTTTTCAAGTTTAATGCATTCCCAGTGTTATTTTAGAAAACCTTTGCTCCCCCATATCAAAGAGATGCTAAGTACCATGACAGCAATAGAGCAAAGAAGTATTAACTTAATGTTAGGTTACGCCTAGTAACACTGTTGATAATATGCTGCAGGATAATTGTGGGGAAAAAGAAAAGGAAGGGTGCATTTAAAATTGGAATAATTAATTCATGATGTTTTTATTTTTACATCCTGACAAAATAAAGGTCTCAGGTCATTATCCACTAGAGGCCTTTGTAATCAGCCATGTAATGCAAAATAGAAACACCGCAATTGAACTCTTTTCTTCTTCTCAAGTGGTTTGCTCGTGTTCGTGGCAGGTGAAGTAAACGCGTCGCGTCATCATTAGAAAAGAGCGAGTGATGCTGCTCCAGTGGAAGAGTCCAATAATGTGAAGCCAACAAGGCCAAGTCCCATCGTCTGCCACATCTTTTCTGAACATTTGACTGAATCACCAAAACCAGCATTTACAGATTGTGGCACAAGCAAATTATCTTTCTGTGATTGTTTGCTCTAGCTTCATTTCATTCATCTGGGTATTTGTCCTTCGATATGGCGGCACTGCACTGGAGCCACATCAGGGGAAATGGCGACGTGCAGCACTGTAAAAAAGAAATCTAACTTTTACCTTAACAGATGCCAACGAGCGCTAAGCAACCAGAGCCATATTCATCAGTGATGGCTGAACCTGCTGGCTGTTTTTTTTTTTTCTTGTGTGTGTGTGTGTGTGTGTGTGTGTGTGTGTTGGAAAATGTAATCCAACATCGCCCATCCACTAACAAGCAGCAAATTAGAGCGGAAACGTGTGGGATTTTTGAAGTGTTATGATTTCTGTAAAAACTTTCAAAATGAAGTCTCGATGCCATGTGGCGCTGCCAAAGTGCAAAGTTTCCTGCTGCGGCTTGAAATGTACTGTAAACAGGAGTAAGAGCAATTTGACTCAGTGGCTGGGAGCAGATAATATAATCAGTGCATAACCACGCCGTGACCTCATGACTTCTGCAAAGAGGGATGGAATTATACGAGGGAAACTCATCTGCCAAAAAAAAAAAAAAAAAAAAGGAAACGCCTAAATTCTCATCTAGTTTCTCTCTAATGAGGGAAAAACTTGAAATTGTATCTTAATTCAACAAGTTAGGAGCCTGGATCAAATCCTAGATGGAGTATGAAATGGCTCAGCAGTGACAGCTCCTTGTTAAATGCCTCGGCAGAGGCAGCCATGAGTGACATTAGTATTGGAAATTAATTGTTTTTTAATGTGCACGTCTCCATCGTCCACCGCCACATAGCCATGCACCATTACTGCGGTCAATTAGCCATTCAACATCTTAGCGTTGGCCGATGTATTGATTACCACACCACAGGCCTCTCCTACAGACGACCATGGCCAGAATATTAAGTGCTGTGTAAGAAAATAACTAAACAAAGTGGATGAAATCATCTGTAGCCGTGAAACATGACTGCTTAAATGTTTTCCACCCAGAGGCCACAAACATGTCCATCAAAAGCGGGATTTCACATTCCCATTCCAAACACACGGCTCTCAGTGCAGCTGGTCAGTATAATTAGTGTGCGTAAGGAGCGCGGTTCTAAATCTTATTATTAAAAGTTCCATTTTTCCTCTCGGATACGGAGGGGAATAAAGCTCCTTCAGCTGCGCGCCTGAGCCTTTTTAGCTGTGATGACATTAAGGATGATTGAAGTGCATTATCCAGACACACAAAAGGCGGCTGTCCATTCAGAGGTGCTCTGCGGAGCGCTAAAATAGGGAGCGGGCAACACACTTACTGCAGAGGAACGTGTAGTTTTAAAGGTCCATGACACCCTGGCCCCCCCAATAGCTCCAGCTGAATAGCCTGTCTGACCCATTGTCAGCGAGTTCACGTTATTGTCGATGTACCTGTCTGATACGGAGTCAAAGCTCTCAGGCCTTCTGCCGCTCAGTAAAGTCGCGGTGAGCCTTTGAAAAGGAGAAGTAATTTAAAACGTATCCCTTCCTTCAATTCAGTGAGTGGCGCAGGTGAAGCGGTTAATTTTGTAGAGAACAATCTGTCCAGGCCATGGCGAGTATTCTACATGACGTGTCCCCGGATTTATCAGGATCTCACCTTGAATAAATGTGACAAAATGTGACTTGCAGTGTTTAAATTCATCCAAGTGCTTTGAGTAACTTCTAATTTCGTGAGATGCTCGTGATGAATGAACCGCGGCCGCGCACATGCATTTAATAATCAATACGTATTTATTATTTAGCAGCTGGCACTTCCTCATAAGAAAGCGGCCGTGTGTGTTTTCTCAAACAACAAAGTGTGATCTGTGAGGCTGAATGACAAAACCATTTCCTTCCACTTCCTTTGCATTTCTGCGCGAGATCCCTTAATGAGCTTTTCGGTAAAAAAAAAAAAAAAAAAATGTAGCCGCATGCATACTTTTTTTTTTTTTTCCCACTCTAATCAGCAAGGGAGAAAAAAAAGCTGTCTTTTCATGCACTTCCCCTGCTCTAATCTAATTAGAATTTATTAAACTAGGCTAAAGTTCAAGGACATCAATAGCTAAATTTTCCTCCACAACCAGAGTGCGCTTCGTTAGACGGGAGAAAATGATTGTACACCGAATCGGCAAAAGAACCATTTCAGTCTTGACTATCCTTTCGCCTCATTATGGCATTTACAGGCACTGATGAATGCATATTTGCTGCATTTCCTCCTGATTTTAAATCAAGCAGCACAGAATGGTCACATAAATCAGCGATATTCAGCCAGTAATTGAATCTCCATGGACATAAGATGATATAAAAATAGAGGGTAATCAGGGGCCACAATGTACTATTCAAGTATCTACAGGACATTATGCACAGAAGAAAGCGCAGCACCACCACTGGGTCAGTTTTCCCTCTAAACATGAACTGCTATAGTATGAGTGGAACTAAAAGCTGTGTGTCTGGACGTGCACAGTAATATCTAAAAAAATATCTCAATGGGGACAAACGTTTATGTGTGTAGTTAGTTTTAGAATGTCTGAGATTTAGCACTTGAATCTTTCCATGATTCAACCTGGAACACTCTTAGTTGCGATTTCAGTTTGTTTGCTGAACTTTATGGCTGCCTGAATAATTCATTAACTCACAGCGGGTTATTCTATACCTTAAGGTGAACTCTTGGAAAACTTAATTGTACTATGCCGGCACTGAATTAAGTGTGAGTCTCAAACAAAAACAAAACAAAAATCTTGTTTCTATTCCTTTATTTTTCTCTTAGAAAAAGCAATCGCACCTGCTCGGAGCCATGTGTGGCCTTGTCTCCAGCCCGTGACAATTGCACAAAATGTTCAGTTGACATCTGGGAACAATACCTCCAAGGCAAACCTTTTATTTTCAGGTTGCTTTTCAGTATTGTTTTTATTTATTTATTTATTTATTTCTAACTTAAATAGGATCAGTTGAAGCTTTGGTGGAAATTGCTGTCATCCTGCAGTTATCAGACCAATCACATCAGGCTCCCATCGTGAAGGATGGGCCTGCAATGCATCCTGAGTCTGCATAGAGCTGAGGGGGCAAAAAAAAAAATAAATCACTCCGTTGCCTAATGACTCAATTACCAGAATTTTAAGTGAGTGCTATTTTTATATTGATTCGTCATTTTGGTCATTTATCAAGCAAAAGACCAAACAGTCAACAGTGGCCTATTCCCAAATGTCAACACTTTACCCTGGTAAGAAGCTGAGTCTTTCAAGGATTTTTCACTGTGGTTCATGAAATAATAACTTCAGCTGTTTCCTTCATACCCAAACATTCTTTACCTTCTCTATTTCATCCGTCAATTCTTATGTAAAATGCGAGCAAGTGTCACTCAATACAATACGAGCATGTGTCGTTTCTGTTTACTCCCTGTATCTGGAACAGCAGCCCTGACGGTAAACAAACGGGGAGACTGACAGATAGGTACTTTATACATCTCAAACTGGGAAATCGTGGTGTGACAGGAGTCTGATCGAAATAAAACCGGGTGACGTCAAGGGCAAGCAATCAGGAGGCAAGGTTGTTCCCTGGTCCCGCCTTAGCGAGCGTAATAAAAGGCGAGGGTCGTTGTGTCCTTTTTAAAGTTGCCTCTTTTACTCTTGTCTCTATCACGCAGTGAATTTCTTACTGTAGCTTTCATTTATGTTTTAAAAAAGCTGAGGGTGATACAATATTGAATCTAAATCCCCTTTTGCTATTGATACAAGACAGTAGAAAGCAGCATGACATTTGTACCAAGACACCAGTTATCGTGTTCATATTCAAACCATCTGATGGGGTTTTGACAGAATGCTATTATGGTAAAGACCCACGGGAGCTCTAGCTGTTCAACGTTGGCAAAAAGCTCCCTGTACTATGAATAAATGTAATAAAATCTCAAGGCTACTTGAGGACTATAGCCTTAAGAAAGGCTACGTTAGCCTACTCTATTGGCTTTTTTTACCCAAGGCTTCGTTCGGCAGCTCCCACACAGCTCCTGTTCTCCAAACAGTTCTCATGTCCAGACTGAATCATAAGTCCCAGTCCCAGGCAGCCAGCTACCCACCACAAGGCACACGGGCTCTTCATACGAAATCATACAAGATGTTCCATCCTTTGATCCAGCCAGTAGATGCACTGTATCTTTTCCCATTGTATGCCTGGCTAACCTTCCCTCACCCATGTGAAGTATATCGGTAAGAGTTTTGCTTCTGGTTCTCTGTGCC
Source organism: Pseudorhombus dupliciocellatus (assembly GCA_016785235.1). NCBI lineage: Eukaryota > Metazoa > Chordata > Actinopteri > Pleuronectiformes > Paralichthyidae > Pseudorhombus > Pseudorhombus dupliciocellatus. The sequence continues at coordinate 859,885 of JAFBJW010000258.1, forward strand.
ACTGTAGAATGAAGTGTTTATTTTAAAGCTCAATCGCTCATACTAGACTGTGTAGATAACAGCAATTCACATTCATAATAGGTCTAACTTGCATAACATTATAGATCTGTTGACTCCCACATGTTGAAGTTTTATTGTTTATTGTTTTTTTTCCCCCCCATTAAACAGCCACATATTTCCATTTGTTGTCTCCCCAGCCATTTTTTTCATGGCACAAATGATCATTTCCTGCTGTTAACTACTTGTGACAGGTTTGAGGCAGACAGAAGTGACATTTGTGCACACAGATCTGTTTGCTGATAAGCACTGTCACAAACGGTGCTGTGATGACACTCGCGTCTCGGATATTTGAGGGAAAAACAGCAATTATTTTGACAAATAAATCAGTTTTTAAGAATTAATCCAAGTCCATCCTGTCTGAAGACATTCCTCATTCATCAGCATCGGCTCAGAACAAAATGAAGCGCGCTGTGACTGGCAGGCTGCTCAACAACAAAGACTGAAGGGAAAAAAGTGACATCCCATTTTAAAAAAAATTCAACTTTCGACCACCATTTTGTTTTGTGACAACCGTTTTGTTGCGCATCGCTCACAAACATGCACACTACCCATTTTTGCATTGAGGATAGTTACTTATAAAAACACAGTAGGCCTACAGTGCGCAGCTTTATCTCAAATGCACACTGACATATAAATAGCTAAAACTAATGAGCCGGGACAGTTTTACCATGACTATATTTATAAGTTAATGCAAAATGCAATACATTCGTTTGAAGTTGGCGCAATCAGCATTTTCTGTGTCTCTAGGCACCCAGCGGAGACAGGAGACAGGATTCATTATATGACATTCTCAATAATTCAATACAAATGAGCCCGCCCTGGTTCTCCTTGTTTTAATGTCCCGGTCAGCCGAGGCTGGGCAGCTTACATCGAGTGTCCTCCTCCGTGATCAATTTATTATTAGCTGACGCCCCTGGTGCTGTGAAAAACCACAGGGCATCAGAAATGCCTACCTTCTCTCACGTGCTAAGCATGCGACACTCAGCAGAGGGGATTACCGAGGGGAATCTCTGAAGAGCAAAAATCAGTTGGATTTTCACTCATGAAATATTCGTCCCAATAGCAGGATACTCGTTTACATATCAGTGCTGCAGCCTTATCCCGTTCTAGTCCTCATAAAACCATTCTTTGCTCTTCTTCTGAGATCTTGGCTATTAACAAATACCATACAGGACAGAAGTACAGAAAACATTCAATTGAAATATAATGATTATAACTGAAAACTTCCATATAGCTCCCAGAGAAAGCATTTGAGTAAACAGCATGCGTGTGTGCGTGAGGTTCAACCTACTTACTGCCAATTAAACAGATACAACTGAGAGAGCTTTACATGCAGCGTTTACAAGCTATATTTATACATGAGATTTTAAACATTAATATGGCAACCAACAACTATTTTCTAGAGCTACAGTGTGAGTAACAATGCCCTTGGAACAGAGTAACGTCAGGCCCCTCTGATTATGCTTTGATTCTGGCTCCTTAATTCCTTCGTTTTGGAAGCTGGTCTCACAGTACGTGTGTGTTGGTGCGTGGTAGCCACTCCTAGTGAGACATAGCAAGGTCCTACCTGCATTACTGCGGGGCCCATCAAGCAGGGCTGACTAAAGTTACCAAAAAATATAATAAAAACACTGATGACATCTGCTCCTTTGTTAAAACACCAAGTACAACCCTTCGAACAAAAAACACAAACTGATGACACTAGTTGATTTGGACCTGCCCTACATACACGTTATATCATGTGCTTGGATTATTAAATAGAGATGATCATGAGGTTATTTTGATACAAATAATCATTCATAGCATCTGCTATTAAAAGCATTATTATTATTTATCACTCCATCTTATGACTACAGAAGACCTATTTTACAAAATGCTCACATCTATCGAAGCTTACATGATGCTCATCCCCCACCTCCTGACTCTAACCCCCCTGGAGTCACGCCCTCTGTCTATTCAGCAGCATCTCTGTGTGAGAGAGGGGAGGGCAAAGGAGGCCGCAATGCCACAAGCAGCACAAAGTGCGGCTTCTGGAGTAAGAACAAGAAGACGTTTGTTTGCTCACTCACTGGGGTTCATTGCTCTGATGTCTGCTCGTTTTAGCTTCAGTCCCAGAAAATGACCATGTTTATAAACGTCCGATAGCGGGCAATACTGCTTCCTCTTTCGCTTGCACTCAAAATCGAACCGAGTAAATTGCATCGAGGATTATAAAAAAAACGGCCACGCTTTTGAGCATCACACTCATTTTCAGTCCTCAGGGTCATAGATGAAGCTGACGTCTGGTTTGTTTGTGTGACACTGAGCTGTATCAGATGGGTAGAAGATGACATTACCAGTGCAACACTTAGAAAAAGGCTTCATTATTAAAGATAAAAAAATAAAAAATAAAAGCAGAGATGGGAATCACATTCCTACCGTCCTTGTTACCAAGCAACCAAGTCAACCAATGTGCATACCACTCTATTAAAGCAGGGTGGGCTGAACTGGGGCTCCCTGCCCATTTCTGTGCCCTCTTTTCGGATATACTCCTTTAAAGGACAAAGCAGTGGGAATGTGCAAAACAGATCAAGTCTAAGTGGGGTGTTTGAAATTCCTTTAATGAGAACTTGGCTCATTTAGAGGCATTATTGAGACTCCCCAGCTGATGTGACGCGAATCCAAAGCAGTTGGCCAGTGGTGCTGGTTAGGGCAGTAAATTCTCCGCTGGGTTTTAAAACAAGAGAAAAAGAGGACGGAGAGAGGAGGCAAGGAAGGGGGGATGAGTTCAGGCTAGGTTTGCAATTCTATTGCCTGCATTAAGGATAAAACCAAAGTGAAGAGAGGAGACGGAGAGGCACAGCGGAAAAGATTTACATTTTAACGCTGAATATCAAATAAAGGATACGGATCAATGAATCACTAAGACCCGAAAACAGGAAGCCATTAATCAATATGTGCATATAAAAAGACAGATGAGCTCCTTGGTTAAATAATATCGAATGCTGTCTCAAGAAATAGCTCGAAAAAGTGCAAATTCAAGCAATATACCGTATAAACAAGAAGCTGACCTGAAGTTTTGGGGGAAACTAGTAAACACGAGCTGCACACATCATCTTCCACCATCTGCACACACATAATCCCCAGCTAGAAATCAAATTATCGGAATGTTAGTTAAACCTCCTCATCGGTTAATTCAGGTTTATTTTGCCTGGTATAAGTTAGTTCATCGATCCGCCTGCAGATCCGGAAAACCCTGACTCACGCAGTATCAGGAGCACGGTGCTTGAAAGCACACAGCTGTGCTATTATGTGTATGGAAGTGGGCAGGCGAGGATGTACACGTCCAGAGCGTCCGCCCCTACACTGCCATCCACACTCACTACAAATATCCGTCCCATGTTTATGTGCTCCTGTCTGTGTGTCAAGTTCATTTCAGTTCATCAGCGGGCGGGAAGCACACAACGGTGCCACCCACCTTTTTATGGCACTCGACAGCCCTCTGCATGACAGATAACTGAGACACAAACTGCATTTGAATAATACGGGCGTCCTCGGCACGCTCCCCTGCTAACGCTAAAGTGATGGTCGAAAAGGCATATGGATGGAAAGAGTGCAACCACAGTGCTCAAACACCTGCCTGACTAAATCTCATAGAAATGGAGTTTTAATGGGAGCTACTTTTTATCATGTCTCCAAAAGCCCCGCAAGTGTCTGCGATGCTTTATTCTAACAACGGGAACAAATGGAAAGTGCTGATGTCAAACGTGAGATTATTCAAATCTCGGATGAGCGCAGAGGTCGCTGAAGCTGTCTGAGGTGAAGATTCCCTTGATCGCTAACCTATTTTTGCTTTTCTTTTCATCTGCTCTTATCTACAGAACAATTTTCCCCCCTCACCGTTTCATTTTTTTGTATTTTTGGACTTGCACCTGCTTCTCATAATTCCGCACACATACCCAGAGGAAGGAGGCCTGGGCAATTACTACTGTCATTTTTGAACAGAATGTGGATATACAGCGGCTAAAATCCATTTTTCTTGCTCAGGGTTCTGTTATACATTTGCCTTCTGTACAGACCACCTTCATTAAAACCATCTGACTCTGAAGGGATGAGCTGTCAAGGGCTTTGCAGATTGCCCAAAACCCTCCCCCTGCCATTAATCTAAATTAATGCTCTGACAAATATGTCATAATATTGGGGGTGAAATATGATAAATGCTTGCTCCAGCCCATCCATAATTAAGTCTCTTTAGCAAAATGGCAAAATTTCAAATTGCATCGCTGGCGCGGCCACTGAAAGCAACAAAGGTGACCTTATGCTTTTTACTCTAAACAACCCACTAATAACGGAGATTGCCCTTTAGAAAGACTTGACAGGTGGAATATAGTGGAGTGCAGTGGATGACTGTACACGCGGTGCGAGCCACAACCAGATTTCAAACTGAATCAATGGTCTGAATTTGTGCGAATCCCATTGTGTTCTTGCATAGCTCATTAGGGCAGAATAACACTTTCATTAAAATCAGAATATAATTAACGCTCTCATGCATTAGGGTTAAAAACAGTAATGCATTGTCTTTGTTTTCAATTGAGAATTTAATGGGCTGTGACTTACTGTACACAGAGCGGGCTCACAGGCCAAAATAAATAGCAGCATGCAATAGCATGGTCCAAATCATTTGGTAAACAAATTACGGGTTTAATGTGGCAGGAGTGGTAGATATACATAGTATGTGGTTAATGTAGAGATGCATAAATATAAAGTTACAATTACATCGGCTTTAAATGTATTGGAAATGCATGTTTGAGCAAAATGTGCAGAAGGATTTTACAGTTTTAAATTCTGTCAGATGCCGTTAGAAGAAATAAACCTTCTCTCGCCGACAAAGTGAAATGGCGTGCCGTCAGTACTTTAATCTTGCAGAGGCAACTATGAAATTTTAAAAGGAAATATCACAGCTGCACTATAGTTGACCAAGTGGCTCACCGTGTCTGTTGTCTCGGTTGTTTTCTGAGGTAAATGACATAAGATATTGTACGGCCCCAGGTGTTGGCCTCTAACTAGACCAGGAGGCGGCATTCACTTCATTCGCTGGCCTTCGCGGTAATGAGGTGGAAGGCAGTGTCAGCCTATGGCCAGCTGGGAGGCACAGTACACTGGTGAGTGAGAAAACAAGTGTAATAGGCAGAGCTAAGACATGAAGGGGGGCTGCTGCAGTCAGGCTGATGTCACAAGTGCTCTAGGACAGGCTAATAATAGGACATGTTTATGAAAATATCAAAATATAACATGCCAAAGGGTGTCCTGGCTGCTCACAAGTGAGGGACACGCTGTGATTTTCAATCTGGCTTCTCAAACTCTCTCCCTAGCCTTGTCTTCTCACTTGCTCACAAAGCAAACAAGTAACCTACACTGGATAATGGTCAGAACATACAGTGACATACACATGACTAATTCATTCATCAGGAAGGAATGCACTTGATTACTATTCATCCACATACTTTAATTTGCTGCTTCCTTTTCTAGCCACTTTAATTCAATATTAATTGTTTGCATTGTTCACATGTTTAATTGCGTTATCATGTATAATGACAGTAAAGACTGTTGAATCCTGAATGAAAAAAAAGTAAAGGCATATTTCACAAATTTTGGAAAACCCAGTTTAACATCTTAGATAAGTAATGATTGCTACCCTGTCTCATCAACAAATTCACTCAAGTAGCTGAGAGCATAAAATAAATACACATTGTCTGTTCTACTCTGGGAAAGCAGCTTTTGTCATAGTCCAGTGCAATGTGGTAAAGCTTGTGGGCTTAGCATGTCTTCAGAGGTAACAGCCACACCATTATCCGCCTGCATCCAAAATGAAAGGAGAGGAAATTGCATTTGATGGAGCATCAGCTGCACTCACTGGTTGTGTTGTCACATTCTGGACGTTTGAGTCAAACGGTATGTCTTTGAAGGAGAGTAATGTGACAGTGTCTGAGGTACCTACGCGAGGACTGACGCAGGGTTCTTCTTCATCATCATTTTAAAAATGGGGGATTATAGTTTGGGTCTTTGATCTCCTTTTCCCTCCCACTCCCTCAGTGTTGCTATGCAGACTTCCCTCTGCTCTTGTCTTTCAGAGCTGATTCTGGCAGTTTCTGATAGAGAGAGCCGAGGGACGATCAGAACTAGTACAAAGCTGGCATAACAGACACAGAAATCCAGCTCCGATGGGTACCAACTTAAATTGGGACAATATGTAATGCCCCAATGCCCACAAGCCAATCTACTTTAATTTTACTCTTTTGAACCTCTTTTCCAAAACCTGGTGCTTGTGTGTTTTTCAGTCTAAGTGGTTGCTGACATAGTTTCAAAGCATACTGCATTTCACTGCAGTGAAGACATTTGGAATGAATTTGACAAACACAACTGTCTTTCTTCAGAACAAGCTAAATGAAATCTTTTTCTTACCTTGAAGTATGAGATGTCAGAATCACACAGGGAAGCAAACTGGCTCTATTTCTATTGCAGGCAGTTAGGATGGCTCTAAATTACATTTTGAAAATGTGGCAAAAAAAAAAAAAAAAAAAAAAAGATGAATTCTTTTCATGATGCTAGTTGATACAAACAGGTTTTTGCATAATACAAGAGACTAAACTTGTGACCACTGGTCAGCCCAATTCCACGTGACTTTCCCAATTGGCTAATATAAGGTTAATATATGCTGAAGAGATTCAACAATGATCATCAAGCAAGGCTTTCCCTCCTTGGACGCTACTTGTCTATACATTTCATTCTCATACGGTGAAGCCGATTGACATGAATGAGCCTCAAACCTCCACTCCCCCAGTTGAATTCACAGCACAGCTGTGGTCTTTTAAATGTCTTAAACTGCATAACGCAAATTTGCAACCTCTATAAAAATCAGGATTTATCAGCACATTAGCTCAGTAATGAAGTGACTGCTGGTTAACAGGTTCCCTTCAGTCACTATTTCATACTTGTTTCAGTGTCTGACAACACAAACACATAAATGAGAACCACTTTATGAGGAATTCAGCCAAATTAAAATACTGTGCGAGCACACAAGAGTGAGAGAGACAGAAACGGTGAAGCGCTGATGTCACCAAACAGCACTGAGCCAAACATTTAGCTACATTTTGAACTTGACTAAATTTCATTTAAAAGCAAAGAAGTTGTTTATACAGCACTGCCATATTGGTATCAACTTTGGTCTTCTCCAGAGACATTTAATTTACATTTTGAAACAAACACAGGAAGTGACAGTCTTTGTGGGTGTTAACTCTGTCAAAGGCAGCAGTGACTTCATCTGATGGCTGGTGTTATTTTTACATGCCAGTCTGGGGTCTTGAATAATGAATGGAATCAGAGTGCTCCTTTTTTGATAAAGGCTGGCGGTATTCCTGCTTTCCCTGTTCGCTTCCCTTCTCACTGCCACAGAACCTGAAAGAGCATCTAAACAAAGCCTCGGCTTGATGCATTAAAAGCAGGGAGACACTGTCCAGACCAGGCTCTTTCACACTAAGTTCACCAATGCTCTTCTGTCCTGAAATGCAGACTGGAGCAGAAATCTCATTGCTTTAGATTCATCTGTCTGGCCGAGCTGATGGCTTCAGTCCATCTGGGAATTCAGTCAGGCTTGGAGTTACGCACCTGACATGCAGCAGAAATAGACACAGACCAACACTCGGCTCGGCATCAAATTTGTTTTTTTTCAATGTTAACACCCAAAATTGCTGTGGGACCGATAAATCAATGCTTTTTACGGAAGTTGATGGAGGGCGTTTGTAGGACAGGTACAAATAAAGTACCGGCCAAACATCCAAATATGTTCCTTCTTCAAGGGCGAAAAAATAGCGTTCCGTGATTTTCACTGTGAACAAGCGTGGCCCTGGGGCAGAAAGCATACAAAGACATTTGTGCGGTGGGTTTCGTGCCTATATGTAATAACTCACGCTAGAGCCCTCAGAGCAGGTTCATGACAAGGTTAGAAAAAAGCAAACTGACAAAAGAGAGAGAAGAGAAGAACATATTTCCACATGTTGCTATGAGAGCGGGTGTGACTTCACCAAATGTGCCTGTATTTAGAAACGAGTGACTCACAGGATTTTAAGTCCTTCTTAAATCTCCTGCACGACTGTATATCTTCAAAGTCATTCTGCACTCAGTACACTGAGCATGGTCATGATGCAGTATTGTTGTACATTCCAGACCCCGGGTCCCTCTGCAATAGTTCCAGAAGCTGCTGACTGCAGTGCCTGCACTCGTGTTCACGCGGTTGTGATTCCTCTGGTTCGCCACTTTGATAATGATCCGTCCGGTATCATCCACTTTTCTGCTTGACCGCTTTGTCAAAATAACTTTTGGCTCAATATCTGAGTTGTCAAATACATCTGAGAATGATTCGCTGAGCTTGGTGAGACCCTAAGGAACATTCCTGATGTAATTTGATCACAGGGTTACCTCAGCAAGTGCAGGCAATAGAGAAGCAAGTACAGTTACAAATACTGAAACTGGATATAAAGCTCGACAGCTCCCTACAGTGAAGCTAAATTAAAATGCTTGCCCCCTGGTGGCTGGCTGCATTATACATTCAACTAGATGGGACACAGATGGGATCAAACTAAAACATGAAAGTTAAAAGATGGTTTCTAGCATTTCAGGTAGTTCTTATGGTGTACATCCAAGAGTACATTTTCTAAGAGGTTTTTTCAGAGTTATTTAATAATTCAAAATCAATTACGTGATCGCGAGGATCAGCACGATCTCATGTTTGGCTTTGGCTTGATATAGTGGAACTGTGGGAGATGGTGGCAGTCATATCAGGGATATTTTAGCCCCAGTTTTGTACAATAGCAGGAGGTAGAATGCATTAACATGCTTCACTGAGGGCTTTAATTAATGGTGTTTACATTTGTATGTTATTTGTCTTTTTAATTTGCAGTCAATGAAGAGTCAGCTTGTAATACCGCTCATATGGCAGCAGGTATACTGGATAAATGGGTGCTAGTGGGTTGAGACCACCTTTATGGTTGTCAGGGCTGAAGCACTTGTGTTGTCAGGGCCTTTAAACACTTTATTGATTCAATTCTGTCGAGTTCCAGTTTGCTCCTTTAACAAACAGTGCTGCTGTGAAGACGCATACGCCTATAATCTGTAAGTCATTCACATCTCTCGTTGCCTCTTTACTTACCGCCGCTCCACCAACATACGTCAGAGCTCAAGCAGCTGTGAGAGACACTTCCAATCTGTAAACTGTGCAAATGATCAGGATCGCACAGCAGGCTGCAGCGGAAAGACTGTTATAGGCAACTGAGGGTGAAGTTCACCTCGCGGACCACCACGTAGGCCAATATGTGCCATGATAGGGTCACACAGGCATGGACTCTTTGGAACAAGCTCCTGTGATAAGCGCTGATATTAGACTCGCCGCATCCGCGCACTAACCCTGACCTCTGAGGCTTATTGTAATGCGTCAGTCAGACTCAGATAACCGAATCAGCGTCTCCAGCCACTATTTTTCATTTGTCACTTGGGTGAAAGATATGAGGCATCACTGACCTTAAAGATGTTGATTACACATCATGGCCGCAAGGCTCGGATGAACTTTGCAATTTCCAAAGAGATGTAAAAATGTAAAACGGGGGGGGGGGGCATAATAAGCTCCTACGTCCTGAAATATATTCAGGCCCTCTCGCTTATCTGTGAGAAAAAAATGTCAACGCTGCATCTCTTGACACCCACGAAGAACATTGTTTACAGAATCCTTTGATTGTTCCCGCAGTTCAGTGTGCATACTTTCACTCTGCCAAATGGCAAACTATTCTCTCACTCTCACTCCTAATCCCTTTTTTTTTTGCAACCGTCCCCCACCTCCTCCTCTTCTAATTGTCACCTCACATCAGAGGAAAAAAGCTGCAATTATTGCACTTGAATAACTGTTGAGACAACATCACAACAGTGGAGCTGTGGACACCGCTGAGCTGATGCTTAGGCAAGATGGTGCGAGTAGCAGAGCTCTTAAACTGGAGCATCTCAAGGCTCCTTAGCACCTGCTAAATGATACCTTTAGATCACTGTGCGGGAGCGGGGCACAGACATTTTCATATAAATGTGCCCATAGAGCAGCAAACCCATAGAACGGTGCCAGGTGTTGATGCCTAAAGAAATCTGAGCAGCTCCCTTCACAGCTCGGTAGCCCTGCAGCAGCAGTGACTAGTCTCATACACTTCAGGCTTATGGCAATACTTAAAAAAAAGTAAACGGGCACTAACTGTTGACAAAAAGTGAACACTGTTTACTGTACGGATAAAATTACATTCAGATACTTGTTTAAAGGGGGACACATATGGCGTGATGGGAATATATTGCAACCAAGCTGAATGCAGAAAGATGTAATGTTGATTTTTGCCTCAGTTGGTCTTGACAGCATACATTAATCAGATTTGGTAGCTAACTAAATTGCTTTTGCTAATAGTTTTCAAATTAGCCTGCCTGGAATAAATCATGGGATTAATCAGTTTGGTTTCTCATGCAAATAAAGACTTGGCTTGGTGTTGGGGCGCATCACTTGAACATCTTAATCAGGTCAAAAGAGAAAGAGCCAAAATGTGCCTTTGCAAAACAGCCCTATTCATCCTATTCATCCCGCTCACGTTTTGTCATATATATAAAAATATCACCGTTAAAAAATATTTCTACTGAGAACTTGGCCTTTGGCTGCCAAAATGAAAAACAAGTTAAAGGGAACGTTTGTGCCAAATGTGAAAGGATTCCCACGTGTACAGAGATATTTCCTTCACCTGGCAAGTAAACAACAAAAAAATAGCCCCGCGAGGTCACAGTGACCTTTGACAACCAAATCATACTTGGGTCATCCTCGAGAGCGAGTGAATGTCTGCAAAATGTGATGAAATTCTGTTTGGCCATTCCAGATATATTGAGTTCAAATCAACAAATGGCGATGTGGCCTTGACCTTTTGGCCTTTGATCACTAAGATTAAATCAGTCAAAATTAAATGGTTGGGTTAATACTCGAATGTTTGTGCCAAATGGTCCAATTCCATCTTGCTGTTCCTTTGATAGCAACAAAGACTCTATGCTATGAATATATAATAACACAGTTGGTGCACAGTTTGACATGAAGCATGTTCAAAGCCTGTATTGACTGAGGAATTTTCAGGTTTCACAAGATTTTCACATGTAAACGCAGACTCAGCTTAACTATATATTGTGGCAGCATTTCCTTTGTTACGGGAGTGCTTTTGTTCTATGTGCAGCAAATGTAGAAGCATCAATTTGAACACTGATTAAAGAGGATGCACAGTACGGCCCCGCCGGCTCTGAATGCATGAGCCATTTGCTGAAGCGGTTTCCATGGATACAAGGTTCTTAGACATTATCACACATATGTGGCTTACTTGCAAGTTAGGGTGCTATGCATTTGTGAGGTGGAGATTTTATTTTGAAGAAAAATAGCCTATTCAAATAAGCCTTTGGCTCTCTGGTTGTGCAAGTACATGTTTTTTATATCACATATGTGAAATTGGGAATTCAAATCTTTTGATTGACCATTTCATTTGTGGGGACATTGCTGTCAGTTGCAAATCAGTAAGTTTGTCAATGAAGGCAACAGAAATTGGCATAAAAGTAAGAAATCAATGCGCCATCCAGATTTTACTTTACTGTTCCTCCTGTTGTGTGCTGTCACCTCAAATAGATCAAATACACAGTAGAATGTGGAACCATTACACTTGATTAAACACCCAAACTGAAATAGTTTGCATAGTTTGCAACAAATGCATTTATTCATTTTTAAACTAACTCTTTTTTTTTTTAGTTCCAATCAAATAAAGTTAGGCAGATTTGTATGACTTGTCTGTGTTAGTCACAGCACACTGCAAAGAAAAGAAGGGTGGGGGTGAGGGTTGGTGTGGGAGTGAGTGATCACATGGCCAGCTGACGCACAACGATGACCACAGAATAATGTCCTCCAGCCATCCTGCCTGCATTGATGCATTTTCGAGCAAAGCAGGAAGAAGGTTTCTGACCGAGGAATACTGATGCTGTTGAACCCCTTAGAATTTAAAATAAGCCTGGAGAAGGTTTGGCCATCAGTTCTCCCAGTGTCCTGGCCTCCAGTGACCTCTGCCTTCAGAACACACTGCAACCGCAGACTGGTGTCGATTCAGACTCCCGACAACTGCGCCGGCAATGGGCGGATGGAAGTTTGAATATTCTAGATGAGCTGCATTTGGATTGAATGTTTAACGCAGGTCCAAATACACAGCCCAAGCTGGTGAAGCAGAAGTGCAAGGAGCGTTTATTAGAAGTGACTGAAACCAAGTGCAGCTCGGAGGAGGAGTAAGAATCACAGGGCGATTATCTTCTACATTATCACTTCAGTGCCATTTGCTCTATATTCATTAGCTCCATATAAAACGCTCACACACGCAGCAGCTGTGCGTCTCATGACCTCTTTTTTTCATAGATGCGTTTCAAAGAGACAAAAATCAAAGGATTTGTTAAAAAAAAATGGTCTATTAATGTTTGCTACCGAAACAAAGGTGTCTTTCAATGCACCAAATCAAAGACTGAACAGATTACAGGAGGGTACACGGGATTTACATGCCAGCCGTTTTTGATTTGCATCACACTCAGGGAGGCAGATGCTCGGCAGGAGACAGAAGAAATGGTGGAAATAGAAATATGTCTGACGGAGGCTAAATCAAACCACAAATATGAGTAAATCCAGATCAAAATGAGGCTTAATTAAGGTCTAAATGATTTCAATTGCTACAAGACATCCACAGCGCTCATATATTAAAACAACTAGAGTAGGTCAGACTAGTTATGACTAGTTTTGTCAACAGTGGAAAAAAACATGACTATCCACGTATCTCGCAGCCACTGCTGTGATAAATAACTAGTCACATGAAGTGTAATGAAGTATAATGTTTCTAATATGAAATGTAAATCCTGTGATGCTGAACATTAATGATTCACCCCCACGTCAACTTTTTTATTATGTGTATTTGCAAATATTAAAACATGGATCTGAGCTTTAAGTTTAACAGGGTTTTGAAAGGGGATAAAAGTTCACTGTCTATAAAAAATAAATAAATAATTATCTCTTTATGGCCGCCATACGAGAGGCATCAGTAGTTTCAAATAAGTGGACCCTCCACAGACGGCATGGGAAATGGCTGCAGTTACCGGTCGTGATCACTTTGGCTCACACCAAGCTCATCGGAGGGAATAACGCTGATACTGACTCACTATGCTCGGGTTGACCCCTTGCATAATTCAATCATGGGCTGATGCTGCATGCGACTGTGATAACAGATGAACCCTGTCAGCCATCGCAAGCTTCAATCCGGAGCGTTTCAGGCCAAGAGGTCATCACGACTAGATGGAGTCTGTTGAGGTTTTTCGCGTGCTTGCACTCTACACATGAGGACACGTAGGTTTATGAATCCAGCCTTTGACTTCGGGAGGACATAAGTGTAGAATAATGCCATCACTTGGCATTGAAAATTGCATCTACATGGTGGTTTGCTCCGTGCTTGAAGTGTAACAAGCTGAAAGTCCGCATTGCCTTGACCCTGTATTGTCGAACGTTTTGCTGCGTTTTGCCGTAGCCTCCCCACACAGCGACGTTACAAAGCTCTGCACCCTTGCCGTGAGGTAAGAACGTCAACCAGCCATCCAAAAGATACATTTTCAGTTGCTCCAAAATCCCTGCTCTAGAATTAAAATGCAAGAATCGTCTTTTATCCATTTTTTTGAAAGCCGGAGATTAGACAGTGTGTCTATGGGCGTGCAATTCTCAGAGAGCTGCGCTACACACCATCTGCCTGAGTGGTTCACTTTTTTCTCCGTGCATTGTAACTTGTTATTTTGTGGCCTGTGCACAAAAGGCCTGAAATTACGATCCAGTGAATCAGAGGATACAAAGGGTTTCAAGTGGAGGTGCTTCTAAAGCAGAGCAGGTCTGGAGAGCCTGGGCTACCTGTTGTGGTGCAGTATCGATTCAGTAATCCAAAGCCATTTTCCAAAAGCTTGTGATTTATCTACCACATTTTACCGTGGCCGCCGCGTCCCCGTGCGCTTTCTCTTTAACGCGATGCCGCAGAGAATATCCGAACACCTGACACGTCCTCTGTATTGGCTGAGTGGACGAGGCTCCCTGCTGTAGATTTTCACTAATTTGCTGGAGTGCGATTTGCTCACTTTGCTGCGTTTAGAGATCTCACACAGATGTTGCCATTGAGACTTGGAGGAGATTGCGGGCAAATTAACAATTAAGGATTATTTAAGGAAAGAGCATGTTTATAATATTACATACTCAAGTAAAGCAATTATGCACTCCTAGATGGAGGTGGCGCTTCTCCAGGATGCTGCACAAAAAAAAAAAAAAAAAAGTCTGGAAAATGGAAACTGTCCCAACGTTCATGTAATTCAGTTTCAAAAATATAAATGATGATCGGAAAACTTTTAATGAACCGACCTGTTTCTCTAACCTTGATTATAGACTTTACATGAACAGACTAAACACAGCCAGACCTACAATAATGTGATTGCAAGAGGGCTGGACAAAATGACCAAATGATATCAAGTAAAAAGCAAAACATCTCAGACCATATCAATGAATCATGATGATTGTTAAATTTGGTCTTGTCAGTTTAAATACAAATCAGTAAAACCTTTTATGAATCTGACTCTCTACAGTGAGTGCCTCTGGACTGGGCTGCACATGCATGGCAACATATCATGTTTTTATACTTTTATATTGCACCTTTGCCATAATGCCGACGATTATATGGTAATAATGATTATATTGTTTCATCACCCAGCTCTAGTGGTTATTAAAAACTGATTATAAAATTATTATTTCTTTTAGATAATGGAATTCCTGCACCTTTCTAATTATCCCTACTGATGAGATACAATGTCCTAGATAGCAATAATGTCTTCACAGTACACTATCCACAGTAACTACTGTGAAATCATATGTCTTACATTTATTATTACCATTATTATTGATATATTGTCGTTCACACTGCTGTTTTCCAAGTGATCAGGTAGGAATGGAATGCCCATCTGCAGTGGTTGCTATAGTAATGACATAGTAGTGTATATGTATGTAGGTGGACCAGACTCGGAGGAGAATATGCTGCAGGCAGATGAGAGCGCATCGACCGTCTTTTTTCTTTTGCTTTTTCCGTTCATGCCCTAGCACACCTAGTTGGTGCGGGCCCGAGCCAAGGCACCAGACAGCATCAGTGACAGATGAGTTTAAGATGTGTGGGAGCGTCTGCGAGATAATCATGCTGTGAAAGTGACATTGATGTTCTGAACTTGGTTGATATTGGTGTAAAGGACAGTTTCAAAGCTGATTGAAACAGGCAGACTGAGGCGCACACATACACAAAACACTGTGTCCAGAAACTACTCAAATCTGATTTCAACACAGCCACGGTTGCGGCTAGATCAGATTGGTAAATCAAGTTATCGTGTGTCCTTGATGAAACAGTCTGATCCATGTCTGACTTACCCATCGCTTCCTTATACTCAAGTGCTCAAGTATCTTTTCATTATATAATTAATTGCCGTTATTATTATTTATGGTGGACGATCTGTGTCTGTGCTATGTAGGACGGAGAACTATTCTGTCGAGAGGAGAACGATCTGGCACGAGATTGTTGCGGGGTGATAATTTTTTAAATCTCGTTCGACGTTGCGTAACACTTTGCCTTAGAGTGAGAGGAGCCCAGTTTTCATGGCGCTCCATGGAAACATGCGGGCAGCGCAAGCAAATGTCAGCTGTCGTCACTCATGACAGCCAAGTTACTGAAATATCCCATCATGCATCTGTCAAGCCTTCGTAATTCCTCTCCAAAGACCCTTCTTTTTCAAAAATTCTCAGGATACAATAAGAATTTTCTTGTACAGGGAAAGAAAAGGTCTTGTATGTGCAGTGCTGTGGAGTAATGTATCATCAATTACTGTGTTGTATGTATGCCTTTATGATGACTGGATTCAGATGTGTGTTTTCTCTTTTGACTGCTGCTGACCCTGCATTGTAGAACCTGCCCCTGTTCATATAAAGCCCAAACACTGTTGTTATTGCAGTTGCAGACAACAAAACATAATCTTGTCATTCTGAGAAATGTATTGAATTTAACTCTCACTCATCCTCAGTCTGAACCCTGACACAGTCAGATGAACGACTTCAATTCGACTCGTTTGTCCTGCAGTATAGCACGTTATGTAACGCCAGTATTTCGTATTTACACTAGCGTTCTCAGTTTCAACAGAGCACTGGGCGTTACTCTCCAGTTGTGTTGTTTCACATCAAAGTGAAGGCTTGTTTACAAAGGAAGTTCATGATTCTTTAAGAATCCTAATTACTTTTAATTAAGTATTTTTGCTCTATTCTTACTGTTTCATGAGAGACAGAGTTACAAGCAAATGTGAGAGGAAACCTCGCCTTTGGGTAACGTGTGGGTTCAGATGGGCCGGGGAGTCTAAAGCATCAAAAAACAAAAGGGCACAAGTTCAATCTTGATTTTCCTGATCCAGACAAATCGGTCTGGATTTTCTTATTTGGAGCATTAGGAGAAAGGTCTGGGGTTGTAAATTGGACAAAAATCGCAGACAGTAACGTTCGCCTTTAAACTCGTGCCCTTCACCATAAGACTGCATTTCAGAGTAAATGCTTCACAGAGCAGCCGTCAGCACCCAACAGACTTTTATACTTCCAGCACTGCATGCAATACAGTTCCATGTCTTTTACTTGACTTAAAATGGTAGCAAGAATGGTGGGGATGAGTGCACAACCTGATATCGTTACATGACACTGATTATGTAAGTGAGTGTGCTGCCCTAGATCATGGCATGTAAGTTTAAAGGCAGCATCCATTACAGCTCCGTGAGGACACTTGCTGTACACACCCTGCAGAGGCAGCGCCGGTGAGAGCAGCCACGAAAAAAAAAAAAAGGATGGATTTGCCTCCACTTTACCACACAGACAGTTGCTTTGAGTGACAGACTCGTTTGCCAGGTTCTGTGGGCGGATGTTTATGTAAATGCCGCTGCTCTGTGGGCTGAAATAGCCGTCCAGTGACAGGCCAAATCTAACCGGGTTGAAATGCAGGAACATGCAACCTAGAGGCAGAGAGCAGCACATAATTTGCATTAACATCCCTGGCACTGCACAACAAAGGCTTGATAAAAAATAAAAAATATAAAAATTCCAACATTGAGTCGGCCCACACAAAAGTTACAATATATTTTTTTTCTGTGGCTTATTTAGAAAGCACTACAGAGAGATACTCTTGGAGACATGTGACAAAGAGCTTCAGAGCTCGGCCCTCACTTCAGAACTGTAGGGAAGAGCTTCAACAGACCCGTGATTGTTGCTCATGTTCCCTCAGAAAGATGAATAGCGCTCTGGCTGCGACCTGCTCTGAAGGAATTTGTATTCTAAATGGATTTGTCATATGAGAATCACAATTGTTGTCCAATTTTGTTTTTACACTGAGCTGAATTGCTCCATTCTGCTGTGAAGAAAAAATACCACAAACCCTTATGTCACACACGCCCGCGGCGTGCCCCCTTTTCTCCTGCTCGAGACAGAAGCAGCATTTTATTTTTTTCCATGCAGGGAATCAGAAATTATAGTTTTTTATTGAATAATGCATATGATGGCATTGAGCACATCTAATTTGTATAATAAGAAGATGAGACAGTCTTCTCCATCTACAGAGACAGACAGACAATGGCTTTTGCTTTGATTTATGAGGTCCCACTTATCTTTAACTCATAAATTGCAAAATAGACACTGGATGCGGTGATGTCAAAGTAAGACACGCAATTACAAATGGAAATGTTTTGTGATAAGTGTATGCTGCTGCGGTGATGAAGCAAGCAAAGCCTTTGACAAAGCGTCAGCTTCTGCCGCGCGCGCACTACGGCAGAACTGATGCAGCACCAGCGTCTCAATTTCTCCGCAGTGGAAAAAAAAAACCCAAGGAGATCTTAATCAAGACCCAAAACCGTCCACGTGTGGATTAAATATACATGTTACTTTTATTTAAAAATATCTATAAGAATCATCCAATGCTGAAAACTCTGAACCTCTTATTTTACTTTGCAGTTTCCTTCAGTATCAGTCCTTTGTTCAACATTTTCTACAACAACGACGGCAACGCACGGATGGTTGAGATTTGTGGCTTTGTGTTATTTTCTTTTAATGGGCAAAGCCGAGAGTGCTAAATGAGCGATTGAATGCTAAACAGGCATATCTGTGGTGTTTCAAGAAGAATTTATGAGGAGCTGGTGGGGGCGCTGGTGCGTAGTGGACGCGCAGGCCCACAAATCTACCGCTGTGAGAACTTCATAACCTGAATCATGCGTACAGGTGGACTACGTATGATAATAAATCAGACTTCCACGCTTCCTCGTCCCTTGCTGGGGGGGGGGGGGGGGGGTGGAGTTTTTGTGGGGTTGAGGGGCCGCGGGGGGGGGTGTAGAGCTATTGTGGAGTTGAGGAGCCGCTGCCTCACATCAGAGAATTAGATATTACATTCATAAACCATTTCTCTGATTACCATAATATGACATTATTATAGAGGACAGGTGTAATGTGTGACTTCTATTGCAATTATGTTTATTGTTGGCCGTAGTTAAAAAGGTGCGTGTCACCTTCATGACATTGAAGTAGTGATGGACATGGTCCCCGGGTTAATGTACTGACTCACAAATCGTCTGTGGGATGTTTTCACAGTGTTTTGTGTTTGTTTTAGGAGGGGGGGCGGGGGGGGGGGGGGGGTGACGTGGGGGGGGGGGGGGGGGGGGTGTTGACGTGAGGCTGTTTTCAGCTGTAATATGCAGCTTTACCCCTAGATGTCACCAAATTCTACACACTGGGCTTTTAAGTTCGTAATTACATATGTTTTGAATGTCACCACATTTATTCAAGTTATACGAATTAGTTATAACTTTTCAAATTAACATATTATGATATTATCTCTGCCAACAATGCACATTAAGCACTAGTGTCTACCGTGTACATTTTCCTAAGACACATCGATGCAGTGGAAAAAAAAATAAAAATTTTAAATGTGATATAATCTTTTTTTCAAGCGCTGCAAGGATACTGATTGGTCTCTAATTACTGGTGACCATGTGTTCGCCTGATTTCAACACTGGTGTAATTAAATTATCATATCCTGAGCACTTGTGAAACACTAATGAAACTCTCCTCCATTAATGAACCAATTAACAGTTTTTGAAACAAAGACTGAATGCTCTTCATCCATCCATCGGCTTTGGGACAGTTACGAATAAATTCCTATACTTAGTTGTCACTTTTTAAAAAGTCAGATTGGGAGCATCACTTGAAATGGCGGAGAGAATAATATGATTAAGTTATCATCTTTATGGAGCCAGTGAAATAAGTATGAAATACTCATGCGTCGTTACTTGGATCATGAGTCACATCTCCTAAATTTAGCCCTTTTGTTTTATTAACGCTCGTAGATTTCCGTGGACAGTTCTGTCTTTGATGAGCGACCATATTTTATTCCTTTTAACGCACTTTGCATCTATTTCATTGTAGATATTTATGAATCTTAATGAATCAGTCAAGCCCACCAATAATTCATCCGGTCTAATTATTACACAACCACACCTTTCAAACTGTACTCCGGGTTTTCCATAGCATCCTGTATGCAGCTGAGCTGTGACAACACGGGGCTTAAATTTACTTGCAGTCAGTTCACAGTACACAGTCTGAGTCTGTGGAGAGTTATCACTTTGACTTCCGATCGTCATGCTGTTGAAACATAGCCTCAAGACCGAGATCACAAATCCATGTCAAATGAGCAGCTCATCTACATCCACCCCACTGCCAGGTTATCACTGTGAGCATCACGGCCAGGCCCGCAGTGAAGCAATTCTTCATGGGCCGCTTTATTGAATTCATGATTAATAATAATTGAGTAAAAATCTAACTATATTCCACAGATGAGATTTAACAAAATACCCAGCATTCTATCAGTTTTAGTCATTTGCCCATCAATAGACTGCAAGTCCTGGAAAACAAAACCACATTAATTATTCTCACACCATTACGTTATCATACAAAGCAACTGTCAACACATGCAGCGTCAGTGGAGCTGCGGAGATAGCCTTTGAATGAAATTACTCCCACTAAAAAATAAAAAAAACTACGAGTGCTTATTTCTAGGATGCCAAGTAAGAAAACCTTGCTTCCAAGGTCTCTTACTGTTCCAGCTGTTCTAAAAATGTTGTGCAAGCTAAACGAGAAACTTAAGGGATGTGTCTATTTCAAGCCGCTCGTGACAACAATCCAAATGTTAACTAAGTCCCTCTTATATGAAATATACATTCATAATGATCTGACTCAAGGTAAGAGTGGGACATGCTTTGATTGACAGTTGCCTGGCAACAGCCACACCATTGTTTGATTGATCCGTCATTGGATCGGATTGTGTCGTGGGCTCCGTGCTTTATCGTATCATAAGTTTGTAATGGTTGGGAAACAGTGATGTTTGTGGTCCCAATGAGCCCATTTGCATCCATGTGTGACAGTGCGAGCGGCTCAAAGCAGAACTTTAAACATGGCAACAGTTTTGTGGTTTTACTGCGTATCACTGAGTAAAACGAGTCTCACCTCAGAGCCCTGTTAATTTTTTTTTATATCTGTAAACACTGGCCTGGGCCATTTGTGGAATACAAGGTTTGGATATGTTTATCTCATCCACACAGAGAAAAGACTCATTCACTCCAGATTGTTACGCCAGTTTTAGGAAAACATTTCACCTATTTTCCTCTTTCTGTCATCTGCATGTTTCCCAACACCCGACCCAAAGCTTTGTCATTTAGTACAGCATAAAACTGGCGCTTTCACACCGATTCTTCAGGGTCCCCAAGAGTATCATATCTTTTGTGTTGACCTTGTCATCCCTTAACAACCCTCTAAAGCATTAACACAGCTGCCGCCAGGGCTTTGATACGGAAGCATGTTCATAGAGGACGTCACTCATATACTTTCCTTTTAAATCCTGAACCAGGAGACTGTGTTTACAACGGGCTAGAATGATTGTGTGCCATTTAGCCCAGGATTTTAGGGGTAACTGGGACATGAGATATTTAAGACATTTAATACAGTTAAAGACAAACACTGCATGTCTGTGATAAAACAAACAGATTCTGTGCTGTTGAACTGAGCTCTCTCCTTCACTGAATTGGAACTAAAATGGCCTCCAAGTGTACCGAACAATGGGGGTGAGCATAATGCAGTGTGACTACTGAGTGACTTGACTGAGATCCAAAGTGAATAAAAGGCCTCACTGTGTGAGGCAGCAAGGCTGAGCTGCTGCAGTGCTCAGGACTTTGGCAGGTGATGGTGCATTAGAACGCTTCACACACATTTGCCAATAAAATCCTATTGCCGTTTTGCACATAGCACATGGTCTGCGTTGTCAAAAAAACTGGAGCGATCGAGGACGCATCGGCGCAGATTAGCATCTGCAATTAGTCTTTAAGGCGGTGCGTCTCCAAAATAGCATGACCATGCTGCAACAAAGAAATGTGACATTTCCATCCATCTGTGTCGGATCTGTGGTGGCTCGCTTTAATTACACGATGCAACAAACTGAGAAAATCCATGAAGACTTAATATACTGCATACATATTAGATGACGCATGTTAGAGTCAAATCAGTGTGGATAAGTGTGGGCTATTCTCTCTAAACTGAAAAACAAAGGATCAGGATCTGTGATGTCATAGTCATTACCAAGTCATTTCTTGTACTTGTACTAACAATGAGTATGGAGCCCCGCTTTGTGAACTCATAAAATATTTATTTGAATATTTTACATACTTATCAGCCTCAGCTCTTTTGTGGCCTTATCGGGTTTAAACAAATTACACGCACTAATCTCCAGAAGGCATCTTACTGCCACTGCCACATTTGTATTCTTTTTGTATTATTTTACCTGGAAGTCAGAGAAAAGAGGAAAGAGGTGGTGGAGATGGATGCAGCTATATGCAGTGGAATATCTCACAGAATCAAAGTAATGTTTGAGTGTCCTTTTCTTTTTTTATATAGATAATTACTGGTACCATTTGAGCTTTATACAACATTGCTGTACAAGGCATAAACAATGAGCACCTCCGAGGACACGCAGCAAAGCACATCCCTTTCAAACAATAAGACCCCTTGACCCCGATCCTTGAAAACTGGCAAGTTCCAACCAAACAAGACAAAGAATGAGACACTTCCTTAGCCAAGGGCAGACTGAGCCACAAAGCAAGACAATGCCTCATGGTGTTTACTTCCAAGAAGCCAAGTGCAATTTGTGAATGCTTTGAACCATGCAACTTGAGGATACTAAGCTTGTAGACATGAAAACATCAGCATCTGCACAGGATTGGACACGGAGAGGGCAGAAAGCTGGGTGAGAACATGCACTAAAATATCTGGTTCTGCTTCCTATCTGGCTACTGAATGCCTTTTTATGAGCTTAACTCATCTTTTCAAAAAGGAAAATATGCCCCGGGGAGATTCAAATTGAGGACAGTATAGAGACTCGATAAAACGATTGTCTGCTTTCGACTTGAGATTTTTTTTCTTGATTTTCTGCTCCAAAACTCAGAACCGCGGCAGTTGGATCAGGGAGTTAATTGTTTCAACAGCAAGAAAACACAGCAAGGGCACGTCACCAGGACGTCAGAGCTATGCGGTCGCTCCTCATTCACCTGTGGGCAGTCTACTTGACTCACATGTTTGGGATGAGGGAAAAAAGGAAAAGAGACAGAGACCTGCCTCTGTGTGAGTGCCTCTGCACCATTGTGCTTCTATCCTTCCACTACTCCTATTCATGAAATGGGAAAAGGCTGTTTAAAAAAAATAAATAAATAAAACTGCATAAATGAGTCACCCTGGTCCTACATCTGCCTGGGATTTCATTTTTTCCACAGTGATTTCCACAATGACCCAGTATTAAGGAATGTTAGGAATCCATTGTCTGCATAATCACCTTAAACAGTTAAGAGCTTTAACCTTAAAAACGTCGCCTTCCCCTGTCTGTGTGGAACACTGGTTGGGCATTTCAGTGCTACGGCTGGAGTATACAACCTCCAGCACTGCTTCCCTTTGATGTGTGCTGGAGCCACCCTCTACCAGGAACTGAGAAGATCAAAGACAAGCCATTTTATCAAATGGAGCCCTTGTCCACTGTTTGTAATGCTTTATTCTTCATCAGGAACACCCAGTCTGTCACCACGACGCCACAGGAGACGCAGTGCTCTTTTAAAACCCAGTGGTGATCTCCCCGTTATCCAGATGAAAACGGATTTAGTCAAACCTCCCATCACCCAGCACTATAAATAGAAGCTTGTGGAAAATCTTCTGAGAGGGGGGGAAAAATAAGCTCTGCTCTTAAGCTGTTATTAACATGCTGATAGAAAAATGTCAAATGTTGTTTTGGAGCAGAGAATTCTCAGTGAAAATAAGCATAATTCTTCCTGGTTATTTTTATGATCTGAACATGAGATTCTGATGATTAAATTATCTGGAAAAAAAAAATAGAGACAGCTGAGTCATACTTTCTGAGGTGACCGCACATGCTGCCTGACTGCAGAGTGAGTTGTAGATGGAATTTGCAGCAGGAACTGCATATATTAATTGCTTGGGGGCTCTATGATCCGACTTGATGGAGGCTAGCCATTTAATTAATTGTGCAAATTTGGAGCGAGAGGAACTCTTACTGCATTGAAAAGATCTAAGGCCATAGTAGAATTTAGGTCTAATATTAGTGGGGTTCAAAAATAGGATCTCGATTGTAGCAGCGTTCAGCCTGAGTCAACCAACAAGCTGAACCGCTGCAGTCGATGCTCACCTGTTCTTCTTGATTAGAAAACTGCCACCTGTACTCTGAGGCGCTATTATCGCAACTGTTGTTCTGTTAGTGCCACGGGGGAGACAGCTCTTGCTATCATTACCACCCAGTCCCACCCCCACCCCCTCAAAAAAGGAAAAACAATCTGAAGGTTAACTCATTATTTTTGGTTCAGCGTGCCAGGATGAACACCCCTCCTTTATGTCTCATGGTAAACGAACCTCACCTCTGAAGTACCGAGCGTATTCCTGTGGGATTATCTCTGCTATCTGTTAGGATGCGAGCAGCTACGTGTCACGACGGGCTCCCTTTGTAATTCAAAGAGCTGCAGAAATGTGTTAACTACAATAACTCCCCCTGCTACCTGGTAACTCTAATGAGCAGGATCATTATGACCTTATCAAAACCGTTTACCATTAAGTGCTCTTTCAGCCGTCTAACCTGTGAATGCGTGTGGACCTATAGATATTTATGTATCAATTTAAACTGGTAAACTGGTGTTTCAATCAAAGCTGCAAGTCACTCCACAGGTTTTTTTTTCCCTGTAACCTATTAAGTATATGGTGAATATTGCTTAGTTCCAACACACAGGAAAACACGTTGCATTGCTCTATGGCAACAATGGATAGATAGCATCCCTTTAAAGCTTTAAAACCATTTATTCAGTCATCCCGAATCTAAGCATGTTTAGTTATTAGTTTCTACATATTTGACTAAGAGCTAAACATTGGATTGGTATCCACATCGCATGAGCAATGCGATCCAACCTGACACTGCTGAATCCATGATCCCAATCGCTCCATGTGACGCTGATGCCAATAAAATCCGATGGATGTGTCCACATCGACCGCTGTTGGTCTTTGTATGGATGACGCTGACATAAATGTGTTAATGTTTTGGACTCTCAGCCATTTTAACTCTGTGCTGACGAGCGCAGAGAGAGGGAGAGAGAGAGAAAACAGCCATTTTAAATTTGCAGCATTGATAGCTCATTTTGGATCCAACCAAATGAAAGAAGCCCACCCGCCACCCCAGCCCCAGTTTGGTTTGTGCTGGTTGTGGTCTTTCCTGAACCCAACTCCTCTGGCAGCTTTGTCCTTGAAGTTGACACATTTCTGAGCCAACTGCAGTCTATACATCTATGTGTGCTCTTTGTTTCATGGGCCATCACACTTCAAACATGCAATAAGGGCAGAGAAGGGAGTCATTGACGTGCACATTTCAAAGACATGATTACCATCTACGCTTACAATAGTCCATTAAGTCTACATCTATTTCAGCATAAAAGGAGCATGAAGGAGGAAGGGAACAGGATACTTACCTTCTTTAGGAGGCCGCTTCACTTCTGCACTCAGATTGCAGACCTGCCCGGCTTGTAGTTGGGGTGACAAGCAACCCTCCGTTTGTGGATTCAAAGGTAAAACCACGTTGTTGAGCATGAGCATGCTCTCTGATTCTCCATCGCCTAAATGCTGGGGACACGTGCATTTGGTGTACACGATCCCACACGTCTCCACTGTCCCTTTTTCTAGTTTCAAGCAGTTTTCCAGCCATGTACAAAGCACTTGACACCCAAACTGGCTCGGGCTCGCCTTATTCAACACCAGAAACTCCACAATGGACCTCTCCTCCTCTTCCAGCTTCTGTGGCGTCAATCCGTTATAATCATAAGGGAAAACTCTCCGTAGTTGGACAAAATTCTTGTCATACAGCAAAAATACATAAATATTCTTGGAATCGCACAGGTACACTATAGACTCGTTGACTTTCAGCAACTCATTGATCTTTTCGTGCGAGTAATGGTCAAACTGATAAGCAAGCAAGGAATACTCAGAGCAGCTCAAGTCTCGCTTGTATAGCTTCAGGTAGATGCTGTATTTGGTTGGGTCTGGGTTCTCCAGCGTCCATGTACAGTTTGTGTAGTTCTTAGGAAACATCTCAGTCACCGAATATGATCCATAAATGACCCCCTTGACCAGAGTGGAACACCAATAATCTTGGGCACCAGTTAATCCAAACATAACCAGAAGATAGGTGGAAAATATATAAATCAACAGGTTTCGAACAGCCTTCATCCTATGTCATTTGGCCTGTGGGGAGAAATGGGAGAGAATTACACAAAGGCATTTCAGAGCAGAGGACACAGAACGTGGTGGGTGATGTGACTGTGGCGCTTCACACATTCCTAATCATGTCCTACCGTGAAAATGGGTGAAAAAGACACATTAACCTCAGCAACGTGTCTTTTGCATCCCTCCATCCTGCCCCCTCCATTACTATACTTTGTGCAAACATTGCCACCTTGTGGTCGCTTCAGCCCCTACTTATTTATTTATTTAGTGTTGGTGAGAGGGGGGGATGCAGACATGTGAGTAATTTAGACATTGTTTATCGGCTCGTATATTTGATATGCCACAGTCCCTGGAGGTATTCAAATGTTGTTTAGAGTAATCTGACACAAACACGCACAACGGGCAAAGTATGATCCAAGTCGGTGCGGTGCTCGTGATGCTGCGGGGTGCAACTGCTCATTTTTACGCAGTAACCCGGTCCCTGATTCTCTCGCTCTCTCTCTCTCTGTCTCTCTCTCTTGTCAAATGCAACTGTTTTCCTTCGTGATTTAGCGTTTGCTCACACGACAGTTAAATAACAGGAGGAAGACACAGACGGGGGGGGGGCATAAATGTTTCTGCGTCCGACTGGTCACTATGGCATCTCTCCTCCTGCCTGAATTAAGGGCTTGACACATTTGACAATGCAATTTGATAAAGAGCCAGTGTGGGTTTGTGTGCGTGCGTGCGTGTGTGCGTGCATGTGTGTGCTCGAGCTAGCACGCGCCTAAGTGTTTGTGTGCGCGAGGGAGAGAGAGAGAGCGAATTCAACGCGATGTCCTGATTGCTTTAATCCTACAGGCAATGCAGCTGTGAGCGGTGTCACAGCAGCGCGTGCGCGTGCGTCTCAAAGTGAGTGTGCGTGCGTGCGTGTGTGCATGTGTGTAGGCGTTGAACCCCCCCCCCCTTCAAAATCCCATGCAGGCTGCAGACAGTGCAGAGAAAAGGATGCAAAAAATGTGCACTTACTGTCTCCAACTTCTGCCCTTTTTGTCTGAATGATGGAGCAACCTGGTCGCCACACTACATTAGATTAATGTATGTGTTACATAAGGATTTGTGGAAGCAGCGTGGGGTGAAATCAGCTTTTAGTCGCGATAAATCCATATGACGACTCCAACATCCTTACGCAAAAAAGGAGAGCGAGGGAGAGAAGAGGAATCGCGGCCATGCGCGGCTGTAACCAGCCCATACAGCGAGAATTAGTATTCCGGAGACGATAAATCGGTCGTCAGGAGACGCTGATTTTTATTGCCTCGGCTTCTAAGAGCAATTTCGTCTCGAGAGGAAATCTGAATATAGAGACACGGGCTACATCTCATGCGGTGTCAGCTCGACGCGCGGCACTTTAAAGTGATTTTTGCCTCTTCGGAGAGGGAGAGAGAGATCAGCGCTTCAAAAAGAGAGGGGGAATCGTGTGTTAAGCACCGTGCACTGTGTGTGTGTGAGCGGATCAGAGCCGTGGTGCTGGGTGGACGGGTCAGAATTTGTGACAGGTGGAGGGGAAACTTTAACGCACAGATGACACATGCATATTTTTTTTCCGGCTGCTCCATTGGGGGCTCCGTGCAATCACAACAATAATCACGATGGATAATAATAATAATTTAAAAAAAAATAACGATCCTTACCTTACACTGCGGAAGCTATGGCTATTTTCCCAACATACTTGACCACATCCTTTATAAATAAATTCTGCAGCCCTCCAGCGAATCGATACTCCCCATTCCCGACAGTACAAGTCCGGCGCAACAAGATGCTTCAGCGGGTGGAAAATAAAAAATGCGTTAGACTCCGGTCTGCCCGATCATATCCCCCCTGTCTCCTTCCTCCTCTTCTGGGTTTTTCCCATCAAAACGGAGCGCAACAAACACACGACAGCCACCGACAAGGAGAGAGGGAGCAAGGAGGAGAGAGAGAGGGAGAGCGAGAGAGCGAGAGAGAGAGAGAGAAATTCTTGGACTGATGGAGAGGAGACAGCGATTCTTGCAGTATTACCATCAATTAAAATCGACACACTCCACGTCTCTTATTTCTCCCCGCAAAACTCCTAATGTTGTTGTTTTTTGTTGTTTTTTTTTCCTGCCTCCGGATAGTCGCGCATATGCTGCCCCACTCCAGGGGGGTAAGGAGGACAAAAAACGGGGGAGAACAGAGAGAGATAGAGAGAAAAGAAGGGATCCGTGCTGGGTGGATGTGAGAGGTTGGGGGGCCGGTGTGTTACAACCCAGAGAGAGAGAGAGAGAGAGAGAGAGATAGAGAGAGGGAGGGAGGGAGGAATAGACGCGCTTCTCGCTCGGTGCTTGCACAGCTCCGGGAGCCAGGCTGCAATATCACGTCACACTCTCCGCCGCTAAGATAAAGCACGTACGTACGCTTTCTTACTGCCGCTGCGTCTGGCACCGCCACCACTCCCCCCCCCCCTCCTCCTCCGTTCTCTCTCTCTCTTTCCCCCCCCCCCCCCCCCCCCCCCCCATGCCTCCCCCTTAACTCGAGTCAAAAGGGTCTCCCCCCCTGAACCGGACCCTCTCAGTTGCGCGCAGACAACGCCGAGCTTCGCCTCTGCAGGGTTATGTCCAAACACGGGAATATGTCATGGACTTTTTTTTTCTTCCTCCGGTTGTTGTTGTTGTTGTTGTTGTTCTGAGAGAGAGGTGAGAGACGTGATCTTAAAGCGCTGTCTCCCTCCCTGTCTCTTCCTCTCAGTGGGACCCGAGTCGCCGGTTTGTTTTGGGTAATTCTTTTTCCTTCTGAAGGGTGACAGCCGCTGCTTGTTTTGGTTTCTTCCCCGGTTGGCGCTGCTTTGCGCGCCGGGCGTCCGCCTGTTGTTCCCCGCCCGCGCGCTGCTGGAGCAGACAAATGCGCACGGGTGCAACTTCTGCTCCTCTCTGGAAAGTTGTCCTGCCTCTTGCGCCCTGCACAGGTGCCACTCAAACCTGCCGATTCCTCCTCCTCGTCCTCGTCCTTCACCATCTTCTCAGACAAGGTGGAATGTTAACATCTATTTGATATAAGAATGAACTGTGAACACGCTGCTACTTGACAAATAAAGGAACTATCACAGCCCTGCTTTCAAATACTTTACATTCCGAGAAGCGTTTGCTCAACAGTCAACAGATTTTGTTCGACTCAAACGCTCCAGGCTCCAGCAGTTGCTCACTGACGTGTCAGTATTCTTCACTGCCTACAGGTTGAATTCGTTGGAATTATGGGACCATAATGGACGTGGGGGAATCACACTCGTCTGGTGATCTTGTTGCATTCCAACTGAAGATGGAGGAGTCGTGGAGCTGTTGTCGGTCTCCTCTCAGGTGCAAATCAGTCATGGGATTCATAACCAGAGGCCCACTATCTTCATATTCATTTGAAAAAGGGTAATGAATTGAAAATGAATGTGTGTGACCTTCATACATGTTGGCGCTCGGTTCATTAGCATATGGAGGATTATTTGCATCTTTAAAAAGGAAGCCGTTTGACTGGGCAGTGCAGATACCAGGCACCTCCTTGCCATGTTTTTTTTTTTTTTCTGACTCCTCCTCTTTCTTTTGGAGGCTCATGTCAGCCACTCTAATCATTTTGCTGTGCACAGTTAACATTCATTAGCCTGGCCGTCTCTTTCAGGCCTCGACTGAACGGGTTCCATCCGAGCAGATGCTGCACGAAGAGCCCATTTGTTTATTTATTTCTGGGAAGTTTCCAGTGTGAAGCGTTTCTTGCGAGCCAGCTTTTTCCTAACCGCGCTCCAGAACTGTGCCGACAGTATCAGTCACAGCAGCGTGCGCATGGGAAAGAATTTGTTTATATCCCCCAACATCCTGCACCGTCAAGTGCTTTACAACATTGTGTCAATGCGATGCCAAAATTATAAAGCGGACTGGAGTCATTGGCGTGGATGGTTGCAGCTTTGCCGGCGACTTGTGGCGTGCTTTCTAATTCCAGTCTTCCCCAGGCAGCCAGCGGAACATCGGGGGTGACCTGGAGCCAGCCCACTTTCCACGGCCATAATGAAGACTTTGGTGTTTAGGGAGCTTTGGGCTCAATAAGCTGAGAGGTGGAAGAAATTCATGCAAAGCCTAATTGAACAATGAAAACAGAACAAGTATCTCTCCACTGACTCATGGGGAGGCCAATTGCCAAGTGTCAGGAATGCCGCCATCGCTCTTCTGCCGCAAGGACGTTTCCAGGGTCCAAATGACGCCCTGCTAGTCTCTGCAACCTGGAGAAAAGATGGAGCTGAAGAGGAAATGTGATTCCATAGAGTCAGGGTTGAACCAGAAGTTATGACTCAACGATGACGACGGTGGGATGAATGGTGTGCGTCATCGTATGAAATGGCAATCTGATGTGTCCCGTAAAACATGTAGTCCTTGTAAGTGTTTGGAAGACAAAACATGAATAAATAAACAGCATAAATAATATTGTGTGGTCTGTGTTGGGGTTTGAAACTGTAGATGTCAAACGTGTCCAATGCACACATTAGCTGGGACAGAGGATGCATATTTATAGACGTACACGTTCATAAAGCTTTTTGGATTTTCTGAAATACAGCCCCGATGTGGCATCTGGTTAGAGCTTACTAGTGGCACCCACACAGCAGATCAATTTATCTCCTGCTGCAATCGCTAAAACATTTGTGATCTTTCTCGTCTCATAGCTGTAGCAGACTGTCACATTATTCTGTCAACTCAAGAATCTGTTTGAGAACATGGATTTTGAATTATTCATGACCTCGCATAAAGAATGGATCTATTATCACCTGCTCCTGTTTGTGTGTCTGCATGACTGAGCCTGCATTCCTGCATGTGTGTGTGTGTGTGTGTGCCTGCAGAATAGAACATCTCTCCGATATAATGGCTGTTTTATGGCTCTCATGCCCATTACAAAACTCATGTGATAAACATCAGTTTATTGATCATGTGATGAACATGATGAAAACCGGTGTTATCAATCTTTGTAGTGCGTCTGCTTTTGGAATATATGAACCTTAACTCTCAGGGAGAAATGATGGCTTTTCATGACGTACACCTGTGCACATAGTACAACGACACACACACACACACACACACACTGCCACGTCTCAAGATACCAGTGAAATAAATTCAGACCTTAAGTCCACCTCACCACTAGGTGAGGTGCAAACATTCCATTTGTCTGAGTACAGTGATAATGAAAATGCTGATATCTTTTGTTTACTTTTTCTTTGTTATGATTATTATATTGTTCTGTTCTGTGCAGTAAGTTCTGTGATGGACTATACACCACCCAGAAGTGGTTCATCCAGCTTTTGCCTTACCCCCTGCAGTACTTGGTTAGGTTTGGTGATTCTTGGTTTGTTCTTCATGTATGTTGCAGTTCTTTTTGAAGCCACACTAGCAGCACAGCTTTATATACAGAATCCATTACAGTGAAATACGGATTCAGGTTAAGTATTCATGGTCTCCAGAAGATGAATCCCCATCTTACTCTGCTTCTACTGATCAAGGTTTTCACTTATTAAACAGATGTGCAACAGCTACAGGAATGATTGGTACAAACATCTGCATATATGTCCCTGCACCACTTACTGGAGGTGTTCAGAAAGTACCCAAACCCTCCCACAGCAAAGGATTCTCTGCCCAGAATGATTTCCATAATCTCCTCCAAACCCGTACCAGTTTAACGAGGTTACACCTCTGCGAACTGTCAGCCGTGTTGCACATATGATGAATTGACTTTTCCTAGGGCAGCGTCATTTTCCCGAAATATGATTTCATGCAATTGCTTTATGGCCAAACTCCAGCTAATCTAACAACATCCCCACCAGCATCGAGTATTAATTAGGGAATGTTGTCATGCTAATGGACAGGATTCAGATACTGAACATGGTTACTGGCAGATTCTTAAAAATGTCCTTTCCACCTTCTTACACTATCTTGTGGTTTCATGTGAAATAAACACTATAATCTCCCAGGAAGAATTCCCTCATCTCAAAACTATTTGGAGCGACGCTACTAAATAAGGAAACCATAACCTACCCTGGGACATGAGAAGGAACGCATAATCACTTGTGCAAATGTCTAGACACACTGCGAGACTGGAGGCTTCCCCTCACACTCCCGTTGAGTTTGGCTCCGGCAACGTGTTCAATTCAGGATTCACGCTCACAGTAACGCTCGTCATGCATCACGCCTGCCGAATGTGACATCAGTGTATACAGGCCGGTTTCTTATGGTTCGATGCAATCATTACGCTAATGATGTAGCGCTCTATTAACAGATTAAAGTGTGGGTACTTTCCTTGCATCCCTTCAAGGGCTGTTTTCCCATTTTTCTTCATATTTAATTAAAAACTGTTGCAGAAATTGCAGAGTGCTATAGCAGAGATGAGGTTAAGTGCTGAGGGCAGTTCTTGCACTTCCTCTTGTATGGCAATCATAAACACTTCAAGTGAGTGCAAAGGGAAATGTATGTTAACTCCATGAGATAATCAATGTCTGTCAGAAATATGCAGAACGGTGGCTCTTTGAAGATCCAGCGCACTTGAGGTCAATGCATCATGTTGACTGCACGTGTGGATGAGGCTTCCGGCTCCAGAGCACACACTCTCCTCGCTCATCAATACTGGTACATCACTAAGCACAGGGATTTCTAGCTTGAAGAGCAACTCCGATGTGAAAACAGTTTAGGAAACAGGTGAAAAAAAAGGATGAGCAAAGACATTTGGAGTGTTTTTAGTTTACAAACTTCAGGAAAAGTGTAGTGCACACTAGACATTTGCCCTTTTTGTAATTTTGCGTGAGTGATTCTCTCTGTGAGTCCATCTAGGAAAGAAAATGTTTGAAAAGGGTTCCTTGGCTCTGAATTTTGCAATTTTCAAAAGCACAATCATGTACAGCAGCTTGAATTTCTGACTTGTCATTAAGCAATGAATACATTTTTCAGAGGTGCTCTTTTACCAGAACGTAGATATGTATAAATCATTTTACACCCTGGAGACAGTGAAATAGTGTTTTCATAGGCAGTTCTACCTCGTTTGTTGAGCCACGCTCTTGCAACTTCAGTCCAACTTTGAATTAAAACTCAGACTAACCTTGCTTGATTAATGAGGTAAAATGTATAGTGCACTGACATTTAGCACACTTTCCCTGTGCAGAATGAAAATCAGTCCTAAAACTATTTGCTCAGAGACATCAGGGCCAGGGCTTGTCTCATGTGATGGTTCCATTGCCTCATGTACGCTAGCTGTTCCTCCGGCCCTGCGGCGTCTTCACGGTAACCAGGGAAATTTCAAATCGGCTTGTCAACAGAGTGAAAATGTTTTATATGGGTGACACGATCTCATCTTTTGAGAGCAGAGCGCATATGCTTTAACCCTTGCTGCTGCTGCTGCGTGTTGTTACATTGAAGAGCCGGTGGAAAAACATTAGGGTTTAAGACACCTTGATTTTCACTGGAGACACCCCTGAAAGCCTAAACAGTTGAATTCTGGGTCGTCTCTGAAAAAAAATAGATTTTCATCGAAACAGCGTCTAAAAGCGCATTATGTCTAGTATTGGGTCGGCAGGTTTTCCGCAACATTTATTTTGCAGAGGCGGCACATTGCTGCTTCAGGACTGGGGCAGACACACATTGGTATCCTTGTGCTGTTTTACTCTGATGCGTGTCTTGACCAGCAGAGCTGCCCCACAGTGTCGATCACACAAGCTTTAGTTAATTCTGGTAGACAGTGAGAAAATAACGCAAATACAATCATCACTCTTGATGTTGTTGATTTCTTTCTTTTTTTTTTTTGTTCTTCATTATAACACTGGAGAGCTATAGGGAGGGAGAGCCCCTATTCTGACAGTAGGGTTTGCAGGACCTAGATCTAACTGTGTTGTTTATGATTAATAGTTACCAACACAAACGTTTGGTTTATTGACAAGAGCCTGCCAACAACAAGAGCATGTAGAGCCGCGACGACGAGGCTTCTAATGAGTTCAAGGGCTCCAGCAGCGTGGATGCTGTCTTTAATTAATCATCAGTCAAATAACTTTTAAGTAGCAGCAGAGCAGTCACCCACACACAGCGCTGTGTTTGAACTAGCAAAGCCTTCAAAGCTCCGATATCGTCCTCACCACCACGGGGCAATGCATTGTCGCGCTCCAGCAGTTAGACGTATTCAACGTATGGAAATAATCCCAACAAAAAGAAAAGAAAAACACACAGTCTCCCAGGCCACACTCATGGCACAAATGGTTTTACAGGCTCAAGCCGAGACATGCAGCAGACGTATGATGCTGCAAACTGTAACTTGGCAGGTGTTTTAGAACACAAGGCCTGGACAGGAGGGCTGTCATGATGGCTTTAGTTCTCTGTCCACACGCCGGCTCTTGGGTAGTGGGCTTTATATCATTTGGATGATGTTTTTAGGCTTTTATTGACAAACAGTCTGCATGACTTTGTTGATGCGGTCATTTGGATGCTCTCCTGAGGCGTCACAGCAGCGTGGCGTCATGCGCATATTTGATGTGACGTATAGTTTTGATGCCACTTGGGTTCAGGGCAGGGAACCATTCGACATGCTCTACCATCAAAAATGTAAAATACAGGAATGAATTTACATTCATTCAACTTTAAAAGATGAATGAACATTATTCTAAACTGGGCTATTGAGGGCTTCCAGAGTCGAGTTGTTTATTCACACGTTCTTTTCAAAGTTATTGAAGAAATGTGGACATCACGTTGTTGTTCTGTGATTTGACCTGATGCTGCCCTTTCATTTTGGATATATTTTTGGGGGGGGATTTCACCCTGATTGACAAGACACTTTGAGTGAAATGGGGAGGATAGAGGGGAAGACACAGGGCTGGGTCGGTTGAAGAGCCCTCAGCTGCTGCAATAGGACTAAAGCCTCCCTGTGAGAGGAGCTTGTGAGCCCCCCTCTGGATGCATTTTCTGACGCAATCAGTGTTTAGGGAAATGAACCTTCCAGCCTATTCTGCTCACTGAGTCACACCGCCCGCCCCTGCCACCCTAAAACAACTCACAATATGCACGGTTATGAATGAAGTCTCATTATAGCACTTTACTCATTCACAAACAACACAAACATCAACAGTATTGAATAATCCCCACGATGATGAGTGTGTTCTCAGCACAGCATATTTCATCACTTCTCTTCTCAGGTCTTTTCGATGTTAAATAGGCTGCAGCCGCCTGCTGCAGACTCAGAGGAATTAGCTTTTCACATTCCTCTTTTTAGTGAGAGAGTGCTGACATCCAACAAACCGGACCAAATCTCCCAGCCACACAGTTCCTTGTTTACCATATGGCTGGGCATAAATATTAATCAATTCACTTTCATATTTAATACATGTGAATGAATCCGGGCGTTATTCGGATGATTCTGGGGAGGATGAATACATTGGAATAGGAATCACATGCGACGGAACCCGTTTTTTGAGCTTTGCTCTTGCCTGCTGTGCAGCCTTATTGGGACAAGATACCACTGAGCTGCAACAAGCATGATTTCCTCAACTGGAATTTGTCATTCCGGGGAAATGTGTTGGCTCCGTCATGCATGTGCGGCTTAAACTATGCCAGTCTGGTGTATACAGCTCTGCTTCACATTCCACACACACTCCTATTTGCCTTTTCCATGCCCGGGTTTAGAACTGAATTTAAATCAAGGTATTTTTCCCCGGCAGTGTTCCTGTTTTTTTTCCTCGCTCCTCTCCTTTTTTTGTCAGAGACAATTCTGCACTGCATGAATCCTCAGGGCCTTTATCCGTTTCCTTTGAATGCGGTTTCAACCACCAGCACTTCGACTCCCACAAACCCACCCCCCTCTTCTGGCTATGTAAATATTCCATGAGCTGCTGCCCCCACACTGTGGATTGACAAGCATCCCTCACTTGAAAACTTCATCTTAAACCTGCACTACCTGTGCTTTTATTTTAGGGACTGGCACACATTGACACTTGAGAAAAAAAAGACCCTTTCTTTGCAGGTGCTGCACACTCCAATTATTGTGGATCAAGCCACGTCTTCTCTCGTTAAATGTGTTAAAATTCCACTGAATTAAGAAAAGTTCATTATAATTTCACACGTTCTTTTATTCAGCACAGCAGACAAAATAAAGATGATTGATGGTGAATGAGCGTGATTCATTCAGCACAGAAATGGCTGACAAAGGCCGCTGGAAATAACCCAGCAGCCGCCAGGATAGAGAGCCTGTGTCCTTGTTCATCAAGGAGATCATAGGTCACCTTGGCAATTATCAATTCCGAATGCATACAATAACAAACTATCTCTCTGACAAATCCCCCGCCACATTTTCATTTACCAGCCTGTAATTTATTTTACCCTGCAATGAGGAAGTGAGGGGATGGGCTGCCGGAGAACTGGGCCTCGAAGACGCTCCGTCATTAACAACAGAGACAAATATGAGTTAACCCCACAGTTTGGTCATCGGCGGTATCATGCTCCATTGTCTTTTGGATCCAGTCAACCAGGAAGCGCTAATGAAACTCAGTCTCATTCGCCCATTCGCCGTTTTAGGCCTTGATCTGCTCAGATGCTGTCAAATGATTAACTTCAGATCCCGAGCATCATGCAGCTGATCTGAACGCAGTATGGTTGGATTTACTGATGAATCTGCTTCTCCAGAAACCGTTTCATCGCATTCATCTTTTAGCTGATGATACTGTAGAAATCTGAGTCTCTTGCGGCTCACATGTTCCGGCTATGCACTGACTTCTTGTTAGAAATACTGACATTTCCTTAAGCCTCACTGAATCTATTTTAGTGTTAAGCAGAGACCTTTTTTTTTTTTTAATCATCGCAAGCACTGTTTCTCCATTCATCCTGCACAGTCCACGTTGGCTTTGTTTTATTCCATGTGAAGCACAGTTCCTCCCATGAAAAGCCTCACACAAGCTCTTTGCTCTATCTTTTGTAGCTTTTGTAGCTCCGTGGACAGCTCTGAGATACAGCTAATTAAAATTTCTATGATAAAATAATTAGCCCCCTCAGCAGACAATGGAGAGTGAAATTCTTTCGTAATCACTCAAATTAACTGATAAGAAACTTTTCAAGCATCTGGCAATTTCCTGGCAACAGGACCACAACTCTGTCGCGAATTTAGTCCGGCACATGTAACCATCCACCCATGGGGGGGCGGGGGGTTCAAAATTGGTCCGGACTAAAGGGGATGGTCTTAGTCCAGATCAAACTGAACCTTGGATTGACTCTTCAGCTGTTTTCCTGGAGGCTTATTCAGGCTTTAGGACCAATTACAGGACGCTGAGACAGCATTTCACACCAGAAGATAAAGAAAGATGCTCCTTTTGCTGGTCGTAATACCATGAAGACAGTAATAATGCTTGTTTCTATGAAATTAAACAATAAGTATTCAATTCAATCTCCATTACGACAGCTTGCCAGAGTCAAACCTATCTCCAAACCATTGTCAAGTCTAGGTAGGAGTATGCAGGTGATGACAGGACCAATGAAAGTCTTTAAGTGCTGACGTGAGATGCACCTCCTCGGCCCTGTGACAAAGCTTTAAATGTTTTATAGATCAATATTTTAACAGAGATACACTCAGTAATAACATATTACAGTTAGCCACAACTCTCGTGAATTAAGTAAATAACCAAACAACTGTTTTTATCTTTGTCTAATTAGAGAACCTAAAGGCATCATCACTAATTGTTAGTTTTTATTAGAAAAGGCTGTGAGACTGCTTTACTTCTAGAATAGAACCCAGCACTGGCTGGGCCTTTAGACCAGAGTCTGCAGCTTAACGTCCTGTATATTACAGCAGTTAAACGCACAGTTCTAACCGTTCCTTCCATGATCAGTTTTGCTCCGCGGGCTAAAGCGATACCTCACTCCAATCTTTTGACAAAGACTTTGTTCCCCATGCAGACCAGCTGGGCCTGGTTATGGATTCAGACTATGATGAGCCATTGCTGGTTCAGAGGGGTTAATTATAGTTGCATATAATATCTCTAGAAAGGGGCAAATTAGAAAGGATTTCTATTTCCGTGTAATGTGCACTAATAGTTTGAATTACAGTCACACATTTCCTTTTCAGCATGTCATTGATGTGGTTATTCTGCAAGGAGATTGTGTAATTCAAAGTGTGTGTGTGTGTGTGTGTGTGTTTTGCCCAATGTTGCTCCAAATCAGTGAATTGATCAGTGGTCAGTTAACCTATCTCAGCAGATTTGGGCATATCTGCTCATCTTGGGCACTTTGCATTCCCAGAGCAGAATAGATGAAACCCAGCACCTTGGAATGTTAAATTACCAGAGTCACAGAAAAAGAGCGTAAAGAAAACATCTTTCGATTGAATCCCTTTAGCGTCTTGGGTGCGTTATGAAATATGTATTCAGAATGGTTTTACTGAGCAAAATAACACTTCAATCAATACTGAGCCCTCCGCTTACATTTTGATTGGGGAAAATGTTTTTTTTTGTTTGTTTTTAGTGTGACCTTGAGTACACGGTTGGTGATTTGAATTCTGCTCTGGCTCTGCTTTATAATAACAAAGATTAATGCTTGGAGAATACGCTCTTGCCATGGCGAGGGAGACACATGAGAGAATTCTGAAACGCAGACGGACCACGTGCGAGGCTGTAATTGATCTGATGCGTGAGTGTTTGGTAGTAGAGGAGCATTTAACAGTGCCGCTGCTACAAGATGAAGTGAGGGAAGCAAATGGCAGACAAGATGTTCCCTTCATTACACCAAGTGTTATTGTGATACTAGTGCACACAGTTCAAATGAATTACCCACTTGCTTTTTCATAGTTCTGACAAACGCAGCCTGTCGCAAGTGATACTTAAAGAAATGTGGTTTTAAGTGTAATAAACAATACATCTCCCCTCGCAACACCCTGCCTGTAATTCACATTCACCTCTAAAATTTCAAATGTCATTTGCGTACAGTCCTTTCGGGGAACTGTATTGCATTCGTCACCCGATGCTGCGTCACGCAATTACTGCTTCAGAGTCAACCTTGTCTGAGGAGCAATTGCCCGGGTAAACCTGTCCACCGCAATGAGGCCGGCTGAAAACTGCCTGCGCCACTGGTTTCCTGCAGCTCAGCTGTCCTCTGTGATATCCATCTCCCGAGTCTGGTCTGGCTTGTCAATCTGGGCTGGAGGGAGACACTGCCTCTGCTGATCACATCTGCCCAGAGAGCAGCTATCAGCAGCATGAATGGTCATGGTAAACTGTGCCTCTGTCAACACAACTAAACAGTCCATTTAAAATCGCACCACACAACTCCTTGGAGAATGTCCTATGTGCCGTGTTACAGTAGATAAGTGACCTTTCATAGATTCAGCACTTGGCCATTTTTTATTTCTTATCGAGTTGAATAGAATTTTCTAGCAGGAGTTGTAATAATGGAATCCTCGATATTGTGTTTTACAGGCCCCCCCTCCTTTTCAAATGACCGTGCACAGGCTTCGCTTAATAAAGCTGCAATAATAGCCGTCACATTTTACTCACCTTGCAACAGGGCCTGTCAGACGGAGAGCATCCCAGGAGATGAGTCACAGTGAGACAGCTGAGCGGCCAGATGCCAAAAAAGTGAGATGCAAAAGTAATTTCCATTAAAGCAAAAATCCACTTTAAAAAACAGTTTATATTACTGCCATAAACTTGGACAGTGGAATCTAAACTTGTGTCCGGGGCCATATTTCGTCCGAAACAGATGAAAGCCAGCCAATTCTTCAATTTGTCATCAAAGCAAAACTGTCCATGTCCGCCCCATTAACGCTGAATAGGAGTCAGTAGCCATGGTGACGTTCAGAGGAGGGAGCTATTCCCCAGTGCAGCATTTCTATGAAATTAAGCTCATTAATATGTAGCGGTTACAGGAAATGTCCCCATGAGCCCACAAAGTCACCTCCTGGTTGATGGAGTGGCTCATGTCCCCTCCTGATATCACGGATCTGGTTTCGACCTTTTCTCAAACAATAGTCTCATGCTCATGTTGTATGTATTTACTGCTTTGCCAGAGATCTCGATAATAACAAAGGGGCTTTCGGGCGGATTATGACTTAATGATGACCTGTCAACTGCCCCCCTTTGATCAGCTGGAGGCATTCACAATAAAAGAGCAGGCGTGTTGTTTTAAGTCCAAAAAAAAAAAAAAAAAAAAAAAAAAAACGTAGGCCAAACGTTGCTCGGCATTGGGTGTCTCTGTGTGTGTGTGTGTGTGTGTGAGAGACGGGTGAGTAAATTAGCAGGTGCCAGCTCCAGACGTCGAAACCCACCGAACATCCTCAGCGGAGCTGATGAGCCCTGAAAAGAGCCATCAGGGTCCCCCTCCCACCCCCCTGTGTGGAGGCCACCTGTGGTATCCTACAGATGTGCAATGGAGGAGCATTAGACTCCCTTCTGTGAGTAGTGGGACATATTAATGGGGTAATCTCCTGTGTACATCTCCGAGGGAGCTGCTGAGGAACACCTCTGAGAAGTCCCGTTCGTTCCTCTCTCTGCCTGCGCAGGTGCGCTAATACGATATCAAAACTGTCTGCTGCACTTATTCTGCACACGAGACGAGCGGCGAGATGCATTAGAAGGGTCCCGCCTCTCTTTTTAATGACAAGGCCTCCTCTCCATTTCTCAGCGCTCCAATCATGCGGACAACTCGCCGTGGCTCTTCTCCAGCCAGGTCCCCAGCATGGGGATGACCCATCAGTCTGCCTCGCGTTCCGTGGGCCAATCTGCCGGGATGATAAATGATAACCAGGAGCTCGGTGCTGCTGGCCCTGTCAGAGGAGATTTCGGACGGGAGGGATGATGGGGCTGCCGCACTGAAAGCGTGGCGCAGGCTCACAGCGGGCACGGAGCGCAGGACCCACTGCCACCAATTAATGTTTGTCTTAGTTCAACCCGGATAACCAGAGCGTGAGAGACGCCATGTGGGCAGAAGCGCTGGCCCCCGACAAATATCAGCCCAGCGAACGTGCAGCACTCCCGGGAGCCGGAGGAAAGCTGCAAGGTATTAGGTGATTATGGACCAACCAACAGCAACAATTAGTCTGCCGTACCTTTGGGAATCATCACCTGGGAGAACAAGAGTCGAACAAGAAAATTAACCAGAGAAACACTTTCATTTCTTTTCACGGCACTGGGTCCAAACAGAGACTTTCAGAGTCCTGCGATAAATAAGAGATGAGCCTTCAAACGAGACAGAGCACCCCTAAAAATAATAACACACCTCAACAGCAGGATGAATTAGAGCATAATAATGTCCTGAAGTCTCACAGAGGACTTACTTTCTCATCCTCCTTCCTGCCATGCTGCTCGACATTCCCCCTGCCCTCTGCCATGTCTGCATCGCTCCAGCAGGTCTGTGTGGCCGCCATCTGGAAATCACTCTAACAGCAGAGGGTGCCAAAGCTTTTTAGTTTTTACATTTCCCAGCCACACCGAATCTCACTGCTTTTAAAACCTCCCTGTTTGGGCACAAATGTATTTTTGTGTTTCACTGTTAAAGACACTCAGTTGAACCAGATGAAGTCTCTTAATCGGGGGGGGGTGACTAAGGGCAAAGACCTGTTGGAGCCATTTTAACGTGTTGTCAGGTGCAGTGTCAAAACAACATTATATAATCCATGGTAACTGCTCTTATCAACACCTGGCAGTAGTTTCACACCCAGGTGGTGGAAGGCCGATTCACCAGACCTCGGCTTATTTCATGTGATTTTCTTTTGAAGCATTCAAGAGTTGTTTCTGTCCTCTGCCTCTGTCTTTCTCTTCTCTCTTTGCCACCGCAATTAATGTGCTAGCTGTAACCAGGGTCTGGAAGTGTCAAATGAAATTATGGAAATTACAAACTACATTTGACAATCAAAATGATGAGTCACATTGTCATTTATTACATTATTGATGGTATCATTATGTCTGCTAAATATTGCATTTTGTGATGTAACTCAATACTGAAAGCTGTGTCTGAGACTAAGTTAAAGCAGCTGCACCACCACCATCAGTTCATCATCAGCCCCTGTGCCACAGACAGTGCAGCTTGTCCAAGCCAAGAATGAATTTGAAAGACCTGAAATTGAAAACTCAGGAAAAACTTCAAGGTAAGTGTACTTCTCTGTTAGCTCTGACAGATTGACTTTATTTGTTTTGCTATTGTTCACCAGCTTCAATTTTCTCAAATCATTTCGGTATACAATATTTTCTGAAGTAAACCGAAATGATGCAATTTTGATTGAATGTTGTTGCAGTCAAATAGATCATGCAACTAATGCCATTTTATTTCTTTTGGATTGCCAACTACAGTCCAGAGTAATCCGGGCCCATCCTGCCTCAAGTGTTGCCATAATCACAGAGCATCCATTCCTGACCATTAGAGCTCCCACTGTTCAGATCTCAGCCGTTGCCATTAAGCGAACTTTTTCTCCTTCCTTGCTGCTTTTGGAAAAAAACACTTTTCAGTCCTACTGCAGTGAGATGAAATGAATTACGACTGTATACACAGTACCTGCTCTGTGTGCTGCTGACCCTGGAGTGAATGCCTCTCACCATCTGTTATGAGGGAGAGAAACAGGCAGAGAGTGCAAGACGATGTAGCAGTGGTGTATTAAATTTGTTTTGAGTGTGTGTGCAAAAAGAAATGAACAATATCGGCTGAGTTCTTGTTCCTAGTCAAAAAAGAAATGAGGTCATTATGTAATTTTGGTCTCACATTAATGGTGCTAATTATTTGGTTTTTTTTTATCTGTTTGTTTTAGGTCATCACAACAACACAGTGGCTGCACATCTGTCCACATCTTATTCAGGTGAGTGATTTTATCTCCTGATAGTGCATCCCCTATAATTTT
The DNA here is from genome assembly GCA_016785235.1 of Pseudorhombus dupliciocellatus. NCBI lineage: Eukaryota > Metazoa > Chordata > Actinopteri > Pleuronectiformes > Paralichthyidae > Pseudorhombus > Pseudorhombus dupliciocellatus. The sequence continues at coordinate 902,795 of JAFBJW010000258.1, forward strand.
AGGCCCCTGCGTGCTGAGCTGACTGTACGTTAATTCTGCCGGTGGGACTGAGCATCCCTGACATTTAAACCACAGGGACACAGTGACGCGCTGGCAGTGAGAGCACAGTACATGCGCCATAAAAATATACGCAGAGACTACGCACACGCAGAATATACAGCGGCATAATCTGGAGACTGTCTCAGGGATCTTTGGTCGGGAGCGCCAAATGATCCCACGAAGCAGAAGGCTGGCCGGCCACCGCAAGTGACAGATGTCTGATATGTTTGGCATGGATTAGCTAAAAGCTTATTTCTGCACCTTCTCCGTTCCTGGAGCACGGGCTCCTCAGACAACTCACCGGTTTCCAAATCTTGTGCTGCGCATGAAGCGCTCAAGCGACAGAAACGGGAGGCTGTCCAAGTTGTGCATCTACCTCTATTAAAAAAAAAAAAAAAAAAAAAAAATCCAAGGTCAAAGAGGGAAATTGAATATAATTTTCAAAGATGGATGATGGAATAGAATTAAATTATAACAGTTTAACATCCCAGTTGAATAACAGCATGAATATTCATATCTGACCAGTCTTGTTTTTTTCCTACAACAATGTCTAAAGTGGTCTGATGAATCCCTTTCCACTGATGCAGAGTATAAAGCTCTATCCACCTCACATAATGTTCCATCCAGCATCGCCCACAGTGATGGCCAGTCAAATTGGATTAAGCTGAGGTGGCTCGGGGCTTCTCTGCAGCTGCTGCTGTTTGATATGGGGTTTAGGTGTGCTGCTAGTGTTAACTTGGCCAGACTTAAAAGACTCGCAGAGACACATTAATATTTTATATGAAACTACAGACTATCATGCCAGTGAGTCGTTGGCCCTTACGAAAATGGGAACACTATAATATGGTGTGATTATGGAGTCCTACAGTGTCAGTCTGTCAGTGCGGGACAGTGAGGAGATTCATTTTAATGCAGTGTGGGGTTTATGAGTCATCAGTGCAGGTGTCAGCAGTAAAATGTATTTACTGAGACAGAAATAAACAGGAACACCAGCATTATCAGAGTAAGTGAGAATTAATGATGGAATAACTGCAGCCTTTCTTTCCCTGCGTTGTGGTTGCGTTGCGTCGATCCTTTTCTTTCTATTGCCGCCAATTGCGTTCGTGTTTCGAAGCGTTTAGTGGTGAGAGTCTGACAGGGACAGGAATCAGCCAGTGGCATGTGCTTCATTGTGATGGAGGGCATACGTTACACTTACACAGGATACCAACAGAAGGCAGCCAGCCATGTGGTTACGGCCATCGCCAAACCCTGATATCATTGCCATCTGGAGTGCCATTTATGTCAACACAGAACACATAAATAAATGTGTAAATAACTGAATATGCCTATAAAAATAAACAAGACTAATAAAATACACCCTGAAATAATAAACAAGGCAATAAATCTCCTTCTGAAATGTGTTTTTTTTATTATTATTTATTTATCTCCCAGTGTCTAATTCCTAATGAATTCTCCAGCTCTCCTTATTTACAACTGGCTTCAAAACCTAGAGTCGACCCCTTAAGGTCAGCTGTGCACTGGCTGCATTGACTATAGGCTGTTTTTAAGGATGAATGGGCATGTCTCCACTCTTGGGGGAGACAAAGTGGCTGGCTGCAAAAAAAAAAAAAATCCACTTACTTCATGAATATTGTCATATAAAGACAGTTGTATCATCATGTCTATGAACCTTGACCGTGACTTTAAACTGGCTTCCTCATTTACTTTGAGTGTCTGTTTGTTTACTTCCTGTCTTCACCTGGTTTCCTGCTCCTGTGATTGTCTGCCCCGCCCCCTCCAAATGTGTTTCACCTGTGCCTTACCATCCGAGCCTCCCTCTGCTCCCTGCTCTTATCATGGATATATTTCTATTTAAATTTGTCTCCTGTGGTCCTTCCATGGTTCCCCCCTGAGTCCCTTCATGCCTGCCAACCTGCAGACAGAGACTGTAAGTGTCCATGTGAATTAACCTTGTCTGTTTACCTGCCCGTATGCTGTCTGCACTGTGAACTGCACATTCAGCTAGAGGTCAGCAGGCATTAGCATGACACCACTGCACACTGGATGACTTTGGTGAAGAGGTAGAAGCGTTTCTCTGTTGTATTCCTTCACTGACACAGTCGCTTACTGTGCTGTATAATTAAAAGGGTTTGTGTACAGTGCAAACATTAAATATGTAGAGCAGCTTGTGCTTCAATTCCTCACATTAAGTCTGGTTGATTTGTGTTGACCGGGGATGCGGTGCACACCGTGCTGTCGGTGGAGAAAACCATGCAGTTCAAATGGATTTTTTTTTTTTTTTTACCGGAGTTAGAGACTGAATGCCAATCTTTCATGAAAACTATCTTGCGAATGAACTTTCAGTTTATTGATTTACATTCTAAAGTGTAAGCAGAGGTGAGTCTTCTGAACATGAAATGTGACTTCACCTAAAAACCTGAGATGCATGCATGAGTTACACAGTGCAGTCGTGGTGAGGTTGGTAGCTCCGCTTCCAAATTCGCTTGTATCATGCAAAATTCATCCCCACTGTTTTGGTGGCATCGCATGCAGCGGTTGTCTAACAGTACGACTCCAATGGACATGTCCTCGGGTCAGAAATGATTTCAGATGCATTACAGCACATGATAAGATGTTAAGAGACAGGAGTTATTCTGACCCCAGAAACCACATTCACGTTGTGTTTGTGGTGTTAACTTTGTGATCACCCTTTACTGTAAGAAATGTTTGATCACGCAACAGCGAAGATATGCATGTACATTCACACGCATGAATAATGTATTGCTCATATACTAGAGGGGGAAACATGAGCTAAAGCAGAGAATTTGTGTTAAAACAAAGATTGTTTACAACCCTTAACGCCCACGTAATGATTAAAGAAACATTTAATGAACTGAGATCTGACCTGTCAGAGGAGCTTTCTGGAACAGTAATATGGGTCAGATTTAAGTCAGGGCTCTTTATCTTGTTTACAGCACACCAAGTGAATGGAAGCACTGTTGTAACATGCCATGTCGATGAAATTAGAACATTTTATTTCATGGGCGAAGAATGAAACCTCTCTCAACCAAATGAATAATGATGTTCTTATTCATCAAGTGGACCTGTTCAGCCATGCTGCATTCATGCAGTACTTTGCAAAACAAATACACAAGAGTGTTTTTTATAAGAAGTAATATAAGGTAAGGAAGAAAACAAGATGTACCGAAATTCTTCTAACATCCGATAAACTATATTACAATGCTTGAATCTAAAACAAGAATGGAGTATTGTAAATTGAAATCCCTTCCTCTTTTGCTGTTCTTGTCTTGTGATTGTTACCGAAATGTATTGTTGTTATTATTATTTTTTTTTTTTTTAGTGCAAATACCTGTCTGGCCTTACTCCTTCCAGTCAGGATGGATGATGATATGTGGTGGTGCAAGCAAGAGAACCTGCAAATCGTACAGGTAAAGCCATCGTTTCACAATCTTCTGTACAAAAATTGAATTTGTAAGAGGTCAAAGGAAAACAGTGTCTATAATCTCCCTCTGTATCGGTATAAAGTTGTGATCAAATAATCCATGTTAAGATTTCTGCAAAGTCCAAACCTAACTCTGGAGAATGCTAAGAAAGAGCAGTGTTACATGAAAGTTAGAATGTTAGAAAGACGTTTAACAATAGGTCGTTTTGCAAGAGCTTCCAGATGGAAGTCGCAGTGGATTTTTCATTTGAAGACACAAAATATTCAATGATTTCCTCTCTTTGTTAGACAAAACCAACAGAACATTATGATGGAAACTGTCTTTTATTGTGGTTTTGAATTTGTTCAATACAAAAGTTGTGACGGGGTGAGAGACAACAACTGCTGATTGAAGATGACATAACTTCAAGGCTGCCGCATGTTTTAATTGGACAGTTGGAGCTGAGTACACTGGCCTTATAGACGCTTTATTGACTCTGTAGAAAGTCTCCTGTTAACTTAGCTGGCTGCTGTACGGGCACTCATTGCATTAGCCTTAATAAATCCAGCTCTGCTCTGGTGCATATCACAGCGTCTTTCAGCACCATGCATACTGTCTGTCTGGTGTTTTAAGCACAACGTTTCTCTTCGTATGATTCTGCTGTCCACGCTGGAGGCAGATAAATGCAAAGAAACTGTGTTGTTGTCTTACACTTGAGTTTACATCAATTCTCCGTATTATTCCCATGTTTGACTACTCGCTGTTTCTGTATTTCTGCTTTCAAGACAAGTTCCATATCTTTTCGGGCAGTCGTGCCTTAAACTTGACTGGAGACTATATAAGCATCACAGGGAAATATCTGTATGTCACTGATAAGGCGTCACTGTGATATGCATCAGAGAGGCATTTGAGTCTGGTGGATCAATAACTGCGGATGTTCTGCCAGCCCACAACCACCAATCTTTAAGACGGGGGGCTTACTATGGCACGATTGACAAATTAGGTCCGTGGGGCCTAATGACTAAAAGATAAAGGGATAAAACATGAGCAGTGGCTTAGTTAGTCCAGAGCTTGAATATTTATCATTCACCAGAAATAAAAGCAACACTCAAAAAAAGATAAAGTTGTATAATGATTTAAATTTCTGCATAGCTGGGGAAAATGTAGATGTTAGATCATCTCTAGCATGACTGCAGTTTATTTATTTATTTTTTTAATTATGATGATCTTCATTGTTGGATTCTTCTTCTATGCCTTTCTACTACAGCAGCCATTTTGGAACTATAACACAGATTAATACAGATTGTAATCTGGGCATGCTTCTCAACTGCAAAACCGGATTATATATATATATTTAGTTTATCGCAGTCTGTACAGTTGCCATGTGCTTGTCAGTGCTTCAGAATAAATAGGAAGATATTTGAAGTATCAGCTGTCAAGTTATTATCAACAAAGAACGGAAGAAATGTTCAACAGTGGTCTTTGTCTTTAATCTTGTTACTGTAAATACAGAAATAACCAAGTGTGGAGAAAGCAGTCGACACTGTTTATGCGGTCAAGGATTGATGGTTATTCTTTGTAAAAGCTATAAACCATTAGACTCAAACTGTTGGCACACAGAGGATATTAATAAACCACCCTCCGCATTGGAACAAATCGGATCTGCCGTTATCTGTCAGTTTGTAAAGATTCAGACTCATACACAAAATAAAACGCAAGATATGTTTGAGCTTAAACAGACAGGTCAGACAGCTGCATAGTTCACATGTTCTTCAAGGGGACTGTGTGTACAAAGGGGGTCGTTTAGTTGTGCTGTCTATTTTTCCAGCTCTGAATATTAACATTCAGTGTTTCACGAGCCACAGAGGGGGTCAACTGTTGTGCTCAAAGGCATCTGTATTTTCCAGGTTCTCATTAGTGTTACACTTACGAGCGATTAAAAATGTGCACAAAGGTGGATCTGAAAGGCAAAAGTCTCTATCTTAGCCATCTGGCACGGACAACAGCAGAGGAAACTGTGACCCATATGAAAAATTCTGCTGGAGAAGTGCTGAGTAGCATCTGCTCACTGTGAAAATGCCTTGGGTCCTTCACATGACATGACAAATTACACTGGGCAGTTTACATTTAATTATCCACTTCAGTGCTCATCCCAATGAAGGAGTACAGGAAATGGGGAAACACTTTTACACATTTTGAACAAGTTTCTCTCTCTCTCTCTCTTTCTCTCTCCTCTTTAAACATTTGCAAATTGACTGAATGTGATTAGGAGCTGTTTGGGCAGGAGTGGTAGCAGGGGTCAGATGGAGTTTGTTTTGGGTTTTTTTTTTGGGGGGGGTGGAGCAAATGTTCACATCCAAGAAAGAAGTGAGGACATGTCCTTGTTGTCATGGCATGGCCGTATTGAACCGTTACACTAACAGCAACACTTATCGAAGCCTTTATCAGTCAGAACGCAACTTCCAGATCAGAAAGGCAAACATTAGCATCAGTAAATTGGATATATGGTCTTCTTATGCCTGCACACCAGCAGACACGGCTTCATCATTTGTACGTCACTGTGGATAAAAGCATCTGCTAAAAGACTTTAGTCTTTGTAGACATTTGGCACACACCATTATTACCATTCTGAAAGTCCTCTCAGATTAAGAGATTCCATTTGGGGGTTCCAAGGTCAAGGTCACCGTGGCCTGTTTTTTGCCTTTAGTGAAGTGACGGCTGATCAGACATGAGCCTGTTGGTGTAGGAGGTTTAATGCAAGGCTCCTTTGTGTCCATTCAACGCTTCAAGCGCCTCTTGCACCATGTAAACAACATTTACTCAAGTAGTTGACAACTTTCTCATGTTTTGGTTAATTTGTATTTAATGCTGCTTAGGATTTCTCCTGCAGCCCAATCAGAGAGAGCTCGTGTTTGCAGATATCTGCTTTGAATGCTAGTAATTTGTTTCCTTTGGAAATGTGTGTATGTTGTGATTGTATGACATTTGTCATAAATTAGAATGCATTGCTTGAATTATTCAACAGTACACGAAGCATTCAAATAAGCTCGCTCTCTGCCGACTACAACAGTATCGATGTGCTTACGCTCAAAATCAATAGGCATTGCACTTGATGATAACATTTAGATCAATATGCATGTGGGAAGTATTCTTAATAACTTGTACGACACATATTCTCGATATAGAATATACATATTTTGTATTTTTCCAAATTGAATTGCGGTTTTATACATATTTTAATATTTAATTTGCATCTGGTTGGTACATTTTATTGTAGGTACACTAGGTGCTACCTCTTGAAACCCTTTCATCAGCAGTACGCGTGGACAGTATGGGACGGTGTATTGCCTCCATTTTTTTACCTCCATTTACCTTTTGTGAAATCGGGCTTTTCTGATAGTAAACCATAAATCTAGGTCAGCACATATAGCTCATTACTTTTCATGCTACAGCCACAATAGGCTGCGCTAAAGGATTCAAAGAGCATGCACAATAGGGAGTGTGCCTGCTATACGCTGAGACAGAAGGTGAGTCACAGCAGGAGCTACCACTGTTGCCATGGATTTAGGTCAGCTGAGTATCTCCAGGTGGCACAGGTCCTTCCCCGAGGACATGGCGCTGCTTGTATCTGGACCAAGGTTGGCAGCACTGGCCCTGGGGGGCATAATGGGACATTAATTCTTAATGTAAACTAGCCCATCTACAGTTGTGGGCAGGAGGTGATGAGCGGTGTACTTGACTCTACATGCTGTTGTGTAAACGGCGTGTTTTTATATTCCTTGTTTGTAATCCGTTCTTTGAGATTCAGCGACGGGAAAGAGAGACAAACGTGTTTCTATCCGAAGAGAACTGTCGCTGTTTGAGTGGCTCAGCGGCTGCAAGTGTTAAAATAACAATATTCACTGGGTCCCCAGAGTGAGAGACATAAACAGATAATACCCGTCGGAGGGGGATAAAAAGCACATAGAGTCAGAGTGGGCACACAACTGTTGAGCAGTGACTTTCTTTTAATTTTGAAGTGTGGAAAATATAAAATTAAAACCCCTTTATGAACAGACCAGTTGAATTAACAGCAGGTCAGAATAGGTAATTAAATAGGTTCACAAACGGGTATAATTTAATATGCTAGAATTTTCCATTCAAATCATTTCATGGCTGCGATGAGTCAGCAAAAGCCTTTAAAGCTGCTGTTCTTCTTTACTAAAGTTTTAATTTCCTGCAGAGGTGATCACAAAGGTCACATATACCTGCGCAGAGCTTTTTCTTTTTTTTTTGGAACTTCTGTTTTATCTTAGCTCTAACTTCACCTCACAAACAGAAATGCGCTATAGAAGTAAAAAACTTCACAGTGGATCACATAGAACTGCAGTCACTGGAACCGCTTTGCTTTTACCTTTTTTGTGATGAAAAGCATTTGAATATTTATCTGTGAGTTGCTGAAATGTAGAGAAACGGCCGACGACAGAATATTCTAACAGGTATAGGAAAAGTGGCGTTAGAGTTTCAGGCGTTGGAAAGCATGACAGAGCAAATATTGCTTACAAATACAATATGTAGTTACTGGTTATTTCATTCATCATATTATAGCCCACTGTATTGGAGCTGTGGAGTTACTATGGTAACAAGGGCACTGAGAAGGGTTAAAAGTGGATGAAGTGCACTCGGGAGTTCCCTGTGGTCAAAATGGTTTGCAAATAAATGCACGTGGAGAGGTGCAGAAAACAAGAAATCTCCTGAGTACTTCATCTCTTAGGTTTTTACTGCATGTGCCTTTTAATACATGCTTTCAACATGTAGATTATCTTTTCTAATGCAAGCTTTGACAACATCTGCCAGATCCACAGTACTCGGTCTTTGAATGTTTTCACGTTCTACCATATTTTGCTGCAAGGTTTCCTTTTACTTCCTATGGATCTGTCATTTGTTAGAGGAAGATTATCTTATGCATTTGGAAGGACTCAGTGAGGACATCCACAGCAACATTTCTGAGGATTAAACATCTATATATTGCACAATATGCTCATATTGCTCACATTTTTTTTATATATATATTGATTAGTGTTTGTGTTTTAAATTCTCAAATTTAAGGCAAGAATGTCATAAAACATACTTCTAAATCCTCTCTCCTCTAACTATAACCACATCTAGACCACAACATATAGAAATGTTAAGGAAATTCAAAACATACATTAAGGAGTAAAAAAAAATTACAGATATTGTAGTACATTTCCTAGATCAGGACTTGTGAATAAAGTATTTTCTAAAATCCATGTTATGGCTCAGGGAGCTGTCGTGACTAAATGATAATACAATGCTGCACTTTGCAGATGTGTGGGAGTTCAGTGTGATGAGGCAACACTGTTGAGACAGTCCTCATGTGCTGCTGAAATTGTTTATTATTCAGCACAAGATGCAAATTATTTCCCAATGTCTTATGTGTGTCTCATTTCCATACCGGGATCATTCTGCTGGGCTCTCGTGTAAAAAGGCTTTGACCTAACTCAGACTTGGGCAGCTGTCTACAGACCAGACAGCGGTGTTCATAAACTCACATTACATTGATGAAATTTGACTGGTTTAATTGACCTATATAGGGAAAACCTATTTATATTAATGCGTTCAACTCCTTTTTCCAATATATATTAATGTCGGGTATAAATTTCTGTAGGTATGTGGGAGGGCATTTTCATCAGCATTCTCCTACATTAAATGGAGCTCCTGTTAATTATTCATTATCCTCTCAGCGACTGATACGCAACAGAAAATGCTGACTAAATATTTTGTTTTGTTTTTCTCTTTATCTATTTGGGGCATGATTATGTTAAAGTATGAAGTAATTACAAATCTGCTCAGTCATTTTGGGGGAATTACAAACATTGCAGCAAAGCTTGAAATTAGTTAATATGATTGTTGAGGCTATTTTTTTCCCGTCACATGGTGCATTAGGGGAGGAGGGAGGCTGCGGCTCCTGCAGCGCACTGGTGCTCATGACTCTTCAGAGCTTCAGAGTAAACATGTCAGCCCAGGTTAGAGCCATGATTGCCTGCGCACGTCTGCGCGATCTGCATGAGCAGTTGATCTACTCGCTGCTGTCACTGCCTCAACGTGCACAACACCAAGCTCAGCAGCAGTGGGTTTGTTTTTGGTGCTCATCTCCAATTGTGCATCCCTTGTCAGTGCCGCCTTCATTCCATTAATCTTTTGCTTATTTATAAGCATTAATTGCTTTTGAGTGTAAAATAAAAAGTCTTTAATCAAGTGAAATTATCTTGCTGCACAGATAGATAATTTCACTCGTGTTGAGTATGTTTTTCCTCAAAGTTAATGTCTTAATCTTATTTTTAGACACCCACTTTTTGCAGTGTAGACCCACTGCTGAGTGCTGGGCACAGTCGTACAAACCTTCCAGCTCGAAGCTTGAGTCTTACTCCTTACTTGAGCTCATCTGTGATGCAGTGATTAGGCATGGCTCTTTAGATTTTCAATTAAGGAGTTCACTCGGAACATGGAATCAGCAGTGTTTAAATACATCTAAAGAAATTGGCAATACATATATTCATAGAACCTACATAGGCTCACAGATCACTACATTCATCACAGCCCACTAATGTTAATAATACAATGACGGGAAGGTGTTTTTGGCTTTGATTCGCGAGGGCCTGCGTGATAAATTAATACTGAGTCGATTAGACTGCGAGACAGGGACATTAGTTGATGAGATTGTGGGAGTCAAAGCATCATCAGACGTGTTAAACATGTGAAAAGCAAAGGTTCCAGAAAACACTGCAGACATTTCAGAAGGTGCGATATTGAGTTGACTTGACATCATGCAAATGGATGCTGTGGGAGTTCTGGGTGCCCGGGTCCTGCATTTTAATTTGCCACCTCTTATTTGACGGCCTCCCTGCTCTTAAGAAGCCAGGTTCTTTTGCCCTCATTTTCACAGGAAATCTGCCAGCGATGCTTCGACTGAAATCGAGTTTGAATAGAACCTTTTATTATATGTGAAATTCAACAAATCCACATTCTTGCGGCAAGGCAATGAATTGAGGAAAGTAGGAAAAATTGTATTATTAATCTCTTTCCCTCTGTTACATCCAGTCTCTGGAAATAATGGCACAAAGCAGTACAACAGAATGTAGGTTAATTATGTATTTAAAATTCATTCATTCTTTTGTTCACTTTGAGAGGAAAGTTTGAGGATCCCTCCCTTTCTTCTGCGGCCTGAATGGGTGTTGAATGAGTGCGGCAGGTAGCGCTTTCCCAACTTCTTTGGATCTGAAGAGACTTGGGAGACGTGTCCGAGTGCAGCACGTTTTACACCGCAGGCTCATTGCCGCGCGCGCTCTGGCCGCACAGTTTGCCCAGCGGCGAGGAGAGCGAGCCAGGCCGGGGCCACGCATTCCAACACACACAGCAGAAATGTCACTTACGGAGCTGAAAATCAATCGGGCCTCTGGCCAAACCTCTGCACCTGCCTCTCCTCCAACGCCAAACACATTCCAGTTGGCAGAGAGGTCAGTGTTAGATAATAGAAAGTCTCATTGCAGATTGTTGGGGGGGAGGGGGGAGGGGGGGTACTGGCACGCACAAAACCTTTTTTAAAACGACCCATTACCTGGGCTATGTTTTACAATCATCATATTTTCTATTGATTGATAATGCATCTCATATAAAATGGCTGCATTGTAATTTAATCTGATCACATTTGGCCTGTTATTTACACCAAGTCCTTCACTCTGTGTAAAACAGTCACAAGTGAATGTAAAGGAACATTTAACCTGAACCTCTGAGCGACAGAAAATGTGACTTTTGTCCCGTATCTGAATCCAGATGGACTTCACTCTGCAGAAATAAACGACTGGATTCAAAATGCAATGACTGTCACGGGCTGTTTAATATGACGCCGGTGGCCCTGTAATAGAATGGACAGCCAACTCATGAGAGACAATGGGTCCCATGATTGCAATGCATTTTGAGTAGCTACCAAGGAATATGCGGCTATATTTACAGGACCAGATGCATCCTATGGTGCAAACAGTCCTCCCTCATTATGTCCCAATATTGCCCTATTCAAATACCTCCCAGCGCACTGCTACACAAATCCCAAGCTTTCATAAACACTCAAATATCGCTTATGCCCTCAAATACTGAAAGCGTCATTTAATTTGATGTGATTTTTTTTTTTTTTTTTTTCTTGATCAAAAATAAGGAAACTCTCAGTCTCAGTTTTACAAAACAGCCTGAAGTAGAGACAGTATGGGCTCCTACAGTCATTCTTAGATACTTGAGATTCATACATTGTTGGGCATTTCAATTATTTTGTCTTCCCTCTGTGTCGCTGCACTGTCGAGAGATTACTCCATCTCCTCCCTCGTGTGTGCAAAACACATATTAGATAAAGTGGGCTGTGAATAGTGGAATTGAATATTTCTGAAAAGTTATTACTGAATATAAGAAATCAGGTTTCCAGTATTTAGGGATGTCGATGGAGTGATAGTTGTACTGGAGAGAGATTATTTGAGGTGTGAAAATATAGAGAGAACCTACAAATGTTTGTGTTGAGCTGCTGTTCATTAATGCGGGTTTTAAAATTATTGATGCAGTATTTTACAGTCTATTTATAGAGCTTTTCTTTTTCAAATCTAAGCCTGTGTGTGGGAGCTTGTACTCATATATTTGTAAGAGCATAGACCTTGCATAGTGAAGATAATTTTGGAAACTGAGGACATTTTTCGTCCTCTACATTTCATAGTGTTTGGTTTTAGGGTTAGAATTGGGTTTGGGTTAGTGTAAGACATTTAGCTATGATGCCTAAGGGTTAGGGTAAGGGACTGGCAAATGCATTAGGCCTGTGGGTGTCACTTAGATGTCTATAAAAGGGTGTGTGTACACAGGGGGGTTTTAATCTTGCCTCCCAGTGCCAAACACGGCATTTTATATTCATGTCCAGTGAAGTGTTTACATCACGTTTCGAGTCCACCTGTGTTATGTGTGTGTAGCCTGCCATCTATTCCCACCTGAAGTTGCAGGTCAACCGATAACATGGCTCTTGAAGTAATAATTCTGCTTCCATTTGATCATTCCTTTCGATGGCGTTCAGTGATAATGGCTCCCAACAGGTACAGAAATTATTGCGGCAAAAACAATTCCATCAAAACCTCAGCACAGCTCAATGAAGCCGAATGATCCCTCTCAAGCTCGGCTGGATAAAGTCAAACATCTTGGTCGCCGACATCAATCCTGTTTATGGCTGTTAGGCTGGAGGATGTTTTCTTGCTCTGCTGTTCAACACAGCCCCTCGCAGCTAACGCTGAGAAAAGGACAGCGTATGGCGCAGTTATTCTTCTGCTCGGGGCAGTACAGCTGTCCTCTGCAGCCATGAGCTCATCTATGATTGATATACACAATCTATCCAAGTTAATGTAAGCCGGTGCATATAAAGGTTAAATATTCAGCTAAAGTAGAGATGCCTGCGCAGCAAAGCAGAAACAAACATGCTACAAAATATCCTGGCTGGAAACGTTTGCTGTCATTGTTCCGGGAAAGAAAACAAGTGCAATGCTGGGACACATGTAGCCTGGTGTCTCAAATGACTAGCGCATATGATGACATTGTCCATTTGCTGCTTGGACAACCAAAGAAAATGATGCATGATCCTGCTTGTAAGCTGTTTTGACACGGGTCAGGAAGGAAGATGGCGGCGTGCCCTGAAGTGAACCCCTCTCCAGAGGTGTGGGCGGATTACTCCAGATGTGTTCAGCCAGAGCTCATCTTTGCAGAGAATTGGCCGCGGCGCTATCTCACAGGGAAGGCCAGGGTTGATAAGCTCCATCAAACTGAATGAGCTCACGTCCAATTTCATGATCCGCACCGAGAGAATAAAAGCCGAGGTTTCTCCTTGTTGGAATCTGCATTAACAAGCTGCGGGAACGTGGGAGCAGTGTGGGCAGAGAGCTCCGCGTGCACTGCGAGGCTTGAGAGTGTCTTGTAAGAACTGCCGGTGCAATGAGAATGGCCATGTGCAAATTTGATTGACCAGTAATTTTTACATTTTGTAGTTGCATTTCATGCTTGAGCTCCAGGCGGTGCAGTGTGATGCACAAAGCATGGGAGGGGGGGCAATATTGGCTTGTGAAAACTTTTTAACTGACCAAAACAAACTGCATTTCATTTGTGTACTGTCAGCACGGCTTGAAATTAACTTCTTGGCTCACTAGGTGCTGCAGCAGGTGAATGTGATATGCAGCACTGCTCAGAGTTTGGTCCACCTGAGATCTCTAATCACCTGCAGGGTAGAGTTTACACAGATAACTCCACTGGCTTTGAGCTGTTAAAGAAAATGAGTACGTTTATAGCCTCATGATACAAATGAAAACGCTTGAATACTTTCTCATCAGCGTGCACATTTATGAGGACTATACAAACTCTGCCGTAGTAGGCGTACTTTTGTATTAACTATTACACCTTTTTAATGATTGTGACTAGAATATCATATTATTGAACTAATACTAAACTGCCTTTTGACCTGTATTGATAAAATATTTGAAATCATTCCTATTAGAATATTTGTAGTAACAGTAGCACTGATTTTATCTACTTAGGTGACAAAATAGGAATTTAAATGATCATTGTCCATCATCAGCTTTCAGAGATGTTGCATATTATCCCAGTTCTCTCTCTCTTGTTGTTACAGTGAGTTCATCACAGCAGGTCCCCGCAATAGTTCGTAGCATATATTGAAGTGACAGGATCCACCCACCCTTATCATCCCAACAGCTCCTTATGTGCTGAGGACCGAAGCAGCACAATCAGACGTGTGAGACTTAAAATGACCCCGACTTTATCTTCACCATAAAGTGCTCAAATAACCAGCAGGCAATTACCTCCAAACTTAAACTCTGCCCCGAGGTTACACGGATCAGTGTGCTATTTCCAGCTGCCACACCAAACCAAAAAGAACATTTTTACTCCTTGTGATGATCTTAGGATGATCTTAACTGCAGGGAGGAAAGAAAAGAAAAAAAGATAAAAAAGGGAAATTACATATACCACAACAGGGTCAGTGAAAACTCTTTAATGGGTGTCAGGGCTCCTGCTGAAGGAAAAGGCCCCGCTGATGTGGATGATTGCTCCTATGACAATGATAGATGGTGGCTCTCGGAGCTTTGCGGGGTCCTGCTGTGCTGCCAGTGACACTTGGGAGTCTCACTAAATGCCTGGGCCTGTGTCACAGACCTACATCGAAAGCCTAAGGGGGATGTAGGCGAGATAATCCAGTGACACGCAACCCATCATATGTTTTACAGCACTGAGCAGTGGAGAGTGACAACAGCTTGGTGATGGACGACGGGTTAAGGTCATCCACTCTTTTCAAAGCCTTTTGTTGGAGATGTATTTTCCACCTACTAATTCGTCATATGTCTGTATATGTGGACTTTATATATTGTATTTGGTGCGATTTGGACACATGGTACCTTCAAGAATGGAATTTGAATGGGTGACAGTCTTCGGGGGCAGAGCAGTGTACCTAGAGTCCATAGACCAAATTGGACGTGTCCTCTTCTACGTCCTTAGATACAGAATTTGTGGCAGTTAGCAATTGACAGCCTGCAGTATCCTTCAAAGATCAGTCACGGTGATCTTTTGATAATCTCATTATTTTCTTTCAGCACACCAGACTGAGACAGACATTCGCAGGTATCACAGGTCCATAATTTATGGAGTCGCTTCCTTTGTGGCAATTTGTCTTCAAAGTTGAAGCGGAAAGTTTCTTTTGCTTCTGCAGTGCTTAACGTAGGGCTGAATAGATTTTTGATTTATGTTTCTTCTTTTCAGCATTTTTCATTTCCAGCTTTAGGTAAATTAATTGGAATGTAAGTAAAACAAATGATCAGAACGAGAACAGTTACATGGTTCCATGGCTGAATTTTGTAAATCTTAATCTAGTCTAATATTGGATAATGTGGTTGTTGGTCATCAATAAACGATAAAAGAATAGAAACCAAGCATCTTGTTATAATGGTTATTTTAATCTTTTAATCAACTTTCATAAAAAAATGTAATTGGTACTTAGATCCAGGTTTAGTTTATAATGACATTCATGGTCTAAACCTGTAAAGAGCCCAATTAAAGCAAAGGGTTTGCCAAAGGGGGATGTTCTTAACTCATTTAGATGTCAGAGAGACCTTCGGCACTGGCAGACACGATGGCGCGCTGAGTAATACAAGCATACAGGAGAAAGATGGATCGGCCAAGAAGTGAAATCTTACAATAATTGGGCGAGATATCGCTGCTCTCCATTTCAACCAGGGGCCATCTTTGGGTGGCATTTCATTATAGGGACAGGGATTGTCACCATAATTGATTCATCAATGTTGCTATGATAAATGGCTCAACAAGAAATAGATAGGGCCATCTTCTCTGGTCTGCTGTAGGAAATTGTCTTTCATCGTCTTATTAGGAGAAGGGACAGCTGTTTGGACACCGCGACCACATGAACATCTTTTTCCATTTAGCGTATTTGGAAATATTAATGGCAACACGATTTGACCTATTCTGGCAACACAGTGCAATGATGGAGTCGGAACGCTCAGACAGATGCCACCTTCGACCTCAGTGTGGTTCCCATCTGTTTATAAGATAAACAACGTAAGATAGAGTGAACTTTCCTTTCCGTGTTTCCACCGTCTGTGACTTATTATTGGGAAGCAATCATGTTGCTGAGAGCATTTCTCTTATCGAGTGGCAGCCAACTGTTGCAGGGTTCTGTTTTTTTTTTTTTTTTATGAAATAGGACAACAAAATGCTCAGAAGTAAAAGAAATGTACACAGACTTTTATCAGAAACTGCCAAAAAAAAAAAACAAAAACTACAGAAATCTAATTGGAATTTTTTTTTTTTTTTTTTTTACATTTTTCCTACCAGGAGTCTGATAGAAAGACTCACACTGCTGGTCTGTTAATGAAACACATAGATTTGGTTTAGCACAAAGACAGGAAACCAGGGGAGAAACAGGGAGGACGACTCTCTATATCATCAGTGTCGTATTGATCTTCCTATCTTACTCTCAGCAAGAAGGGGAATGAGTGTATTTCCCCCGATTGTTAAAGTATTTTCTTCAACAATGTGGAGGAACTGGGCTTGCTGCTACAAGCTGTATCAATCCTGTGTGGGCTGCTGTGATAAAGATTTTTCAAAGTTTAGTTTACTTTTACCAAGACGGCAAGAGATTTCAATGAAACGATTTCACTGTGCACATGCCGAAACAAAGACGAATCGCTGTCTCTGAAAAGTATATTATAGCGTTCCGTGATATCCTGAAGTTACTAATTCACTGTTTCCCCTGCAAATACAAGTTCCACGGAATCTACACAGTTTTACACTTTGCCACAGTCGCGTTTAAGTTTTCAGGTCCAATGTGAGTTAGGAGGGGTTTCGCCGTGGCAGGAAAAGGGATGCTCGCAACGAAATCTATTTTGGTGTCTGTGCATGGGGTTGACTCGCATTCAAGTAGAACTATATGAAAGTGAAGGACGGAGTTATGAATTATGTAGGAGTAAAAGAAATCCTGCTGACAACAAAAAAACAGACTCCTCAAGCATAGCTATACTGCAGCAGCTTCACACTGGCCCCACAAACTCCTCAGGAGCAAAAGTACGCAGACAAAACTAGTGCTCTTATTTTTATCTTATAAATTTTAGATACCGCGAATGTAGAGCATCTACAGGAACGCTCGCAATGTTCCTGGCGCTCTCTCTTTCTGTGGAGATTTTACAAACAGAGGGGGATTTGAATCCGGCTCTAACGCTCCTGTAGGCGTCCCTGTGATGAATCAAGCGTCAGATTGATTGCGATCACTTTGCGTGAGCCGCTGTGTGTTGCAGGTCGCAGGCATGACAAGTCAGATTTAGGGCCTGAGCATGTTTTGTTGTCAGCAGTGTGCTGAGCTAAAGCACGTCTCAGGGATGCTGCAGTCATCTCTGTAATTACATTGTCATTTCCCGCACGTGTAGCACGCTGCTTAACCTCTGCAGCGCGGCATGCGTCTAATCTGTTCCGAGACAATGACTCGAAATCCGGAAGGTGTCTCTGTGCATACTGTACATGCACACGCGGTTATCGTGAGCTCATGCACACCAGGCACTCCGCTTTGAATCATTTGTTTTCACATCACCTGACTGTTAAGGGACAACGGTACTCGCTTGTTATCGTTAATTGTTCTCCCAGCGGTATTCAGCGCAGCCAATTAGAACGTCTTGTGAGAGACATTTATATTTGCAAAAGGTCACATTGCTCCAATTCTTGCGCATATTTATCAACCAGTCGCAGAAACAGCCAACGCAATAATCAGCGGGTAAAGCTCTGGTCTCAGAATGTGATGTAGGATTAAACATCTGATCATTAATATGAAAACATATCATCATGGTAAAGTAGAGTCACAGAATAAATGTGTGTCTTATCTCAGCCATTTTTAATGATGGGGATTCTTATTTAACTATTAAACAAACACTCTGCCTGCATGCTTGAACGATCGCGAGGTGTTTGCTGAGGGTACATACTGTCGTAGTAACAGGGGTCAGGTCAACAACCAAACATGACTAATCACAGGACATTCATATTTAATGGTTCAAAACCTTTATTAGAGCGCTTCTTAAATAAGATTACGGTGTCTGGCCTTCCAAGTGTCCCCTGCCCTCTGTGTCGACACCATGCAATCACGTCTCAAGGCAACTGGTTAATTTTCTTTTGCAGCTGTGAATTTGCGTCGTTATTTTGTGTCTTTCACAGGACACATCTTAAATACCAGAGACAGGCCGTACGTCCACTCCAGTGTCTGGTCTCAGCAATGGCGAAGGGGGAGGAAGCTCTGCATTCCTCATGTTCGCTTATCATTTAAACTGAAGCCATTAGCTGGGTTTAGTAAGTGATCGGATCATTTAATCCAGTTCCGTTCATGATACTGCACATTAACATAATGCAGTTTTGCTGTTCATATGAGCTGGACCGCAATCACGTCCAGGCTTCAGTCGGAGCTAGAACATTTATTCTGCTGCTCCTTAAAGGCGGGCAAAGCGGTTTTTACATTTGATTCTTGTGGGGGCTTTTTGTGGCTGTTGTGTTGGTTTAGTAGCTGGATGTCCTGCGGCTGGACCCGGGCTCAGTGTGGGACAGACAGAAGCCCAATGGGAGCAGTTCAAACTGGCAGCGTGGAATAGGAGGGTATTTTCTGCAGAGCGAGTGGGAGTATGCAGTCTGTGCATTTCATGAGATGGTGGCTGTGTCTGAGTGCTCATTCTGTCATCGGTGTGGAGGGTTCAAATGCTTTCAAAGCGCAGCCTTTACAGTTGAATCACTGTGATTTGACAGGAGTGAAACAGCCATTAGAACTGTGCTCTGATAAAACGGAGACGAGCTTCCCATTCGTAATAAGTGATGTCCTCCAGGGTACTGCATTTAGCTAAATAAGCAACATTATTATATTGCGATGTCAATTACATTTTCACTATAATCAATCATCTTAGCCATGGCGCCCCTTTTACAGCCAGCAGCCTTTCTGTTGCACTCAGCTTGACCTTTAAGAGCCTAAATATAAAGAAGCTGTTTGATTGGATGTAAAGGTTGGGTACCAGGTTGCAAAGGCTACCTTCATCTCAACCTTTAGAAGCTGGTACAAGCTTAGTGGAGTGCGTTTTCCCAAAGCTAGCATCTTTAGAGGAGGATCTGTGTTGAAAAGAAACAAAAATCCTTTGCATTTTCCACCTGGAATTCCTTGATTAAAGAGGCCGCAGTTCAGGGTCAGAGTAAAACAGCACTTTTGGTTTTTTTAGACCATAACAATTGCTATCATTGCCAGGGAGAAAAAAGTGCAGAGGATGTGATGGTTCAGGGGAGCATTTCCCAGGTTTCAGTGGTGCTATAAATGACTTTACACGGAAACTGTCCCATTGAGAACTTATCTCTGACAGTACTTCCCCAACCGCCCACTCCACCTGCCGGAATCCAGCCAAGACAGATTGTGCATAAAGTCTAACCTGAGTAGTCCGAGATGGGTACTTGCGATGCGCGTCAAGGTGCTGGCATTGTTGCTGCATCCGTAATTGACAAAGCCAGCTCACCGGAGTGTTTGAAAGTCTACTGTTGGAGCATTGCCAGAACACTGCAACGCATGATTGTGCTCGCTCAATTGCTCCCACTCCATTTATACCTAATTTAGTGCAATTGTCGATTGATCTGCAGATCTTTTTTTTTTTTTTGCGTGAGGCATTCATCAGCAATCGCAGGACTTGCATTGGGAAAAAAAAAAACTTTTCAAATCAAAGAGTACATAAAAAGAACGCCCACTAAAGATAATTATGTCATACACAAGTTATATTAAACTATCAGTTTGAACTTTAAGTGCCCTTTGGTTTGTTTTGATCTGTTGAGAGTTTATTTGGTGATCATTTATGTATAGAATTTATGTATAATGATATAGAACAAGAAAACATTTCTGCGAATACAACACAGAATGAATAATTACAAAAAACAATGCAGCCGCAGGGTATCAGTGTCTACATATGCTATTTGTTTTGACCATGATGGTAATAATTCAGCGTTTATTCTGAGTTATGAGGTTGTTGGAGACTCTGCCTGCAGCTTGTGGACTGTTGCTGTACATGATATTATTGCTACAATCTGATAAACAGTGGGAATCAAGTGGCTCAGTCTTTTTTTCCCTGTATGTGTTGCATGTGTCTGGCGGTGCCCTGGCATCTTTATGCAGTAGCTGTTATGTCTGTAGATGTATGATCAGCACTTAGAACACTTGTGAAACAGAAAACATTTGTAAGATGAAACAGCAACAATGCCCCCCCCCGATAAAAGACTGCTCTCTTTATTCCAGACAGCTTTAATCCCATACATTTATAAAAGCTGATTCTAATGATATTTCCTCTATATCTAACATAGATGTTCTTTTGCCAAGGAAACAGCCTCAAAGTGACAGCAATAGAATACATATGATGACATCCTATGGAAAAACATGATTTTATTGCAGTAAATAAAACACAAACACCTACGAGGACACAGCCAGATTAGGAAAGTAACCTTCAGCACAGGCAACATGGACGAAGGCTCCTGAGTAACACCCTGCTTTTCCTGTACAAATAATTGCATCTGCTGTATTTGCATGCGAGGCACACCTGCCCAACATTCACAATGCCAGGTCCGCGCACATCAAAGCGTAAAAGTCCTTGGAAAACAACGAGGATGGAGGTGTCTGTGGGCCTCGCTGGTGAGGCGTCCGGCTGCCTGGCTAAGTATAGCGAGGCAGAGGGAAAGAAGTGATTATGCAATAAACGGGATAAATCTCCCCCTCCGAGCAGAGATGCAGAGAATGTTGCTGGCTGTGCAAATAAGGTCTGATGGGTAAATGGGTCAAAATGACGGCATTTCAAAACATAACAATGTCATAATGAGTTCTGTCCCCACAGCTCCGGAATGATTATTGAGCAGGGTAACATATTGACATTGAGATACATGCAAGTTGATTAACAGTATTCAGTCTCAAGGGCATGCAAACTAGTTGAACCATGTTATTGATATTACTATTGATAGCATTGCGCGTAGTGCGCTGCATATGGAAATCACAACACACACATTGAATAATTCATCCTTCAGTTGCACAGTTGGCTCGTGCCTTTGATGATGATGATGCAAGTCCTCTGGGAACTGCGCTACCTTGCACATTATAGTAGGAATTACAGGGGAGGAGCAAAATGTATATATATATATTTTTTTTTTAAATCATGAAAAGACAGAAATCTTCCACACTGATGTTCAGAGGACCCACAGCTCTCGTAGTTCTGCACAAGGTTGGACCAAATTAGACGGAGCATTTCACACTCATTATGCATACAAATAAAGATTCATCATCATAATCCCTGAACCACTGGCCTTTAATTTCATGCAATATTTTGCCACTCATTCAAAGAATGCAAACAGTTCTTTTGCCGCACAGGCAGCAACTTCATCTGAACATATTGTGTGAAGTGCCGGGGGAAATATAACAAATAACCTGCAGTGCTCAGTATAGAAACAGGATATTACATCTAAGGCACCGAGTGTGCTGACTAAGGGAACCTCCAAGGTGGACAGACTCTCGTGCCGCACAAAAGCACAATTGATCCAGCCCAAGCACCTCGTTGAATAACCAAGAGCTAGAAACCAGATACAACAGAGGAAAATGCAGCACAACTCTGACACAGTTTTTCACAAGATTATTTCTGTGAATGAACAACATATATATGCTTTTAATACCATATATATATATATTGTTGTTGCACAACATGCAATGTCCTGAATAATGTCTGTTCTAAAATAGATAGATTGCAAGTAGCGTCATGCTGTAGAGATATTTGTAACATACTTGTATTAAAAAAAGTCTTTTAGATCTGTTATTTTCAAGACCCCAAAGTAACGGTGTCTTTTAAAAACTCTCTGTCACAGTCCAGACCGTCAGCATCACTAGGTTCAATCCTACCTGCACCAGTGGCTTGCCATAAAGATTTTAGTGTCTTCTGCAGATTTCAGCAGTCCTGTAAAGGCCACAGACACGGGGCTCGTTTTCTAAGATCACTTTCCTTTCTCTGCCCCTCTTTAATTTTGAACACAGTGTGAGAGGATTTATAACAGTTGAGTGAGATTGCAGCACTGAAAATCAAAGGAGCTGTCATGAGAGAATCACTGTAAAGTTTTAGCGCCGCGCTTGCCCGTCAAAAGGCAAAACCGTTCTTATGTACTCCGACAGCGGCGACCTCTTCGGTGTCAATGGGTTCAAAGATATGCTCTGTCCAACTTGATTCATGTACCGGCCACTCCGAGTCATGGCTACTCCCCATCCAATTACCATCCCATAATATATCAAGGGAATTACAGCCTGACTGAGCGAAGTCTGAAGCAACTTGAAGACACCTGTGGGTAATGGACAGTGGTGGCGTTTGCGTCGGATCACACCACAGATGTAATGATTCAGTTGGAGGGAGGCCAGGTCGGCTGATATCTAGGTCAAAAGGAGGATGTGCTTGATCCTTCTCTCCCGATCCTACGGCTACAACTTGGCTTCAATTATTGTTTTTTTTCCCCCTCTCTTTTAATAGAAAGGCAGGACAGAAAATCTATTTCATCAGTAAGAGAGAGAGGAAAAAAAAACCTGTTCATCAACTCAAGGCTATCAGAAACCTCCACGCTAATGGGTTACGTGAATTAATATTCATGAGGGAATCTGAACATGAATTGGTATATTAGATGTGCAGGTCGGGATAAATGTGTCAGGGATAATTGCTTATGGGTGGTATTAAATATATATAACACTTCAAAGGTGGACTTCATTTAGTTTTGTTCTCAACATCTGAGGAGCGATGTTATGGATCAGCTCAGTGCAGGAAAGTGATTTCTGTGCAGGTCTGCGAGATGTTTCAAGACAAAGCAGCTAACATGGCAGGTAATGGTTTTCCATGCACCAGAGTGCACCGTGGTAAAGATTTCAAATGATACATGTTGGCTCTCTGAGGGAAAGGTTTCATCCGATTATACCGTTAAGTGCTATCTGCATTTTAGTTCCATCCATCCAAGCTGATGTTTACAATCCATATAGTCCGAGGGCTTTTCACTCTTGAGAAACTCCACCTAGGTCTAAATCAATGTTTGTGTATTTGGTAGTATTGTTTACATTTTATTGGATTTCACAACATAGGGAGCACACTCAAGAATCCATTTGTACATCCCGTAGTCATCACCTACAAGAGTGCAGCCTCATATGCGTTCTACACTGCAGCTGAATCATGGTGTTTTGTTTGCATTGTGAACTGAAACACCTTTCACGCCTAAACGCCAAAGTTCAGGCCCAAATGAATCCCCAACCTATTCAAGATCTCCTTAAAAGCCTGTGACATGGTTAGCTGTCCATATCTGAACTACTCAGCAGCTGAAAAAACACCTTCAGAGCATCACTCACTGCAAAATATTACTCAGTAAAGTTGAACAAACAGTGTTGGCATGACCAACAGCAAAGAAAAAAAAAAACAATCAAATGCATTCTGTGATAACAATGTGGAGGTTATGACTGACTGAGCATTTTGTGGTGTTTTGGCAGACAAATCAATTCCAGGTCTTGCTGGTGTGAGTTAGAGTGCAATGCGGAGGGAAACGTGGCAGAGCGAGGGAGCCAGGGAGGGTGGCCCCTAAAGCAACAGAGGATAAAGCTACTGTACCAATGTAAATTCAGTCCCAGAGCAGGTTCAGGGTTATGGGTGACTGCTGGCATGTCTCTTTTTGTTGCACTGAATTTCATTACAGGAATGTTTTTAGCTGGAAAGCTGAGGCTGCTGCCAACATGGGAAAGAGGAAGCCAAACAAAAGTTGTTCTGCACGGCTTTTGTCATTGGAATTAAAAGTACAGAAAGCTTATAAGCAATTGCAAAGTATGTACTTAATTATTTTCTCTCCTAAGAAAACAGGATTACAAATTAGAAAATTAGAAAACCGAAAAGAATGACATTAAGAATGAATTTAATTGTAATTTTCATGAGCAGCTAAAGGTGTATCTGATAACCTGAGTTGGATGGGAGTGGAGCAGTGGGGTTATTTTCCATCCGACATTCATAATAAATTGCTCTGCAGCCACTGCTCATGTTTTTATGATTTCGGTTATTTTGTCCTATTGCTTATATAGGCTTCCCTCTGCAGTGTACTCTCATTTCTGGGCAGGTCTTGTCAAATAAGACGGTGTGTCAAGGAAACTAGGGTGCAGTATCTTCCGTGTGCGTGTGCGCGCATGTGTGTGTCATGAAGCTTGGATATGAAATGACTGGGTGGATGAAGCCATGGAGATACTTTGAGGATGCTGCCAACCAGCACACCAGTATAGACAGGTAGTGACATTTTTCCTTCACTGATTTTCTCAGCATGGACCGAGGCTTTCATGTGAGTGCAGAGCTCAGTAACTGATGCGTCTGGTGCTTTCTGTGATGATTTTTTATTTTGCCAGCTTTGAGGATTTCACATAGCTCTCTTAGGACACAACAAAGATTGATACTTCTAATATGACGCCACAGCTTCCCTTAAACCAGCCGTGAAATCAGCCGGCTCGCTGAATAAAGTTTGTGAAAACAAGTTTCTGCTGAAGTGGTTAAGAATATTACATATCTTAGTCTATTTACAGTCAGAGCAGTGGAGCATCTAACTCTATCTCTCCTATCCTATTGTGGAACTTAAGATAACCCAGTTTTTTTTTGTTTTTTTCTTTTTAAAAACAGCTCTCGACTCAAAGCTGCTTTAGGGGAACATACACTCAGACACTCAAAAACAACTTGGAGGAAACATCTCATTCTCTCCAAGTGCAGCTGAGAGTTTGACAGCATTCTGCGTGGCTGTAAATATTCGATTTTGTTATAAATAAACATGTTAAATGTAAATGCTGAGCAGATTTAATAAGCCAGTGTGTGTCGCGTCAGCTCCTGCTGTAATGCAGGACAATGGCAGCAGCACAGTTTTGATAATGTTGTCATGGAGACGGGCTGTTGAAAATAATATGGTTTGAGCTCTGCCTGGTGAAAATGTACTCCCCCGCCCCCAAACCCAAACAACTGCAAAAGAGAAAATGTTTTCAAAGATGAAATAGTCAATGCTGCCCATCTGGAGCTTTCCTGACAGGCTGATTTTGTAGAACTGTGCCGAATCCAGATTTGCGTAAATGCTGTAACTTATTGACACTGTGCAGCTACCGCGACTGTGATGTTTTCTCTGTATTCCCAGTGCTCACCAGCAACTTTTGCTGGCTCTACGTAAATACACTGTAGAGCACTGATTGCATTGTCAATTTCTCTGGGTCTTTCAACAGCTGGACTTGCTGCACTACTTGCTTCTGTCAGATGAAAACCTTTAGAATCGAACAAAAGGCTGACAAATGCGTTTTTTACAGACTTCAGTAGCAGGCCTTAATTACTGGACATAAATGTGAAATTCATATTTAATGTTGGCTGACAAAAGGAGGATTGGCATCGGTGCTAAAAAGGTACTTCATTTCTTTTTTGCTTCTGCAGCACAGAGCGTCTGGTGAAATACACAGGCGAGCACTGTGCGAGCATGTGGTGAGGAGTACTCTATTTGGTTTATGTATTTTTGTAATATTCCTTGTTGATGAAAGAATTCATCGGAACACATTCAACAAAGACAAACCTCAAACTGTAACCAATGATTATGTGACCTGAGAAACCGTCTCTCCATGGAGATATCTGCTGTCCCTTAATTGACTCCTCTCATAAACATTCCGGCATCCAGAGAACCTGAAATGGCACAAATATGTGACACAGCAGGTACTGTTGAAACCGAATATCATTGCTAAAGGCAAGGTGACAGGGATAATAATCTGCCATCCTTTATGTTTAATATTTAAATCCCGGGGGTAAAGACAGAGAGATGGCGGTGTCCTTGTTTGGAGCGCCCTCCCTACTCTATCAACTCAGCCCAGAGTAATCAGTCAACCAGCACGGCACAATCTGTGATCACTTTCATGTTTCCAAATACAACTGAGATGGTTTACAATTAAAGGGATGTTGAAAATCCAAAATGAGCAAAGATTATAATGCACAAACAACAATTCTGACGCAACGGCCGTTCAGAATTCCCACGATAATGGCGCCATTAGTTTCACCTATGATATCATCCTCTTACATGCAGCGGCGCGCAGAGGTCTCGTCCTATTTACAAACCCAAGTGACGCTCAAGGCGACATTCCCCATCTCTGCGATTATGTGTTTGCTGTGTTGCCATTAGGATTTTCGAACTGCGTAAATATGAACCCATTCGCTCCCATTTGCAACAATTACTCACTCTGTAGCATGTTTCCGTTCCCGAAACCTGATGGGAATATACGCTTTGTAGGTCAGTTCGGGGGAAACTGCAGGATAATATATTGCGCATGCATTAAATGGGTGTATGCCACATGCAGTACAGCAGCGTTTACCCCAGAGCACTGCTGCACGCAGGCCGCGAGAAGCACGGAAGCTAAATATTCTTCTTTACTTCTCTCAGAAAAATCGAATGAACTATATTATTGAAGTAAATTTAATTGCGTTATTGTTTAAGTTCCCTTTTTTTGACAGTGAGAACACGACATTTGGCCTCTGAATCACTAATTCATTCATGGGTGTTTTTCTGTGACATTTTAATGCCTTGCTGTATTCATTATTTTCCACTTTTTCATTCTTGACATTCTGAATCGGAAGTTCTGAAAATGTCGACAGTCAGTGTATGTTTCTTCAGTCCCATTGCTTGTTAGAGGTAACGGCTGAAAATGTCTCCAGAGAAAATACTGTCTGATGTGTGTAAATAGAAGGGGAGGGGAAAAAAATCCACATTTTCATCCACTAGCATAACAAACCTAATGCATGTGAGACCCCCACATTGTCAAATTTCTGTTCTTCGCACTCCAGCACTGAACATACACCGTGTACCGGCGTTCATAATACTGCCGCTAAGATCCTGTGCAACAATCTAATTATATCTAGTGTATAGTCAACGGGGATGTGAGGATTTCTCAGCGGGCTCTGTGCAGCTGACTGTGTGTGCATAAGAGTGGGTTTGATTAACATGTCGCTGAGTCAGCACTTACTGCAGTGAAGAGATTCAGGCCTGCACACTTTCCAACCTACAGCGAGGCGTTAAAACGGAACCAGAAATTAACCGCTGATCACTTTTTGTCTATTTTGTTAATTTAATCTGTTTTACATAGTCATTCTTTTATTTTTGTAATTTTTTTGCACATACTTAATGAGTAAAATGATTTTTTTTAATTACTACTCAACATTTTTATCAAAGCTTTTACTCTAAATAAAGAGGATTTATTTTTAAATATGTAATTACTTTATCTTAATATTTTCTTTATTAGTATTTAAGGAGTTGGTGTCACCTTTTTCCACTTCTTGTTTATATATTTTTTAATTGTTTTATATATTTTTAGGGGGGCAGAGGTAAGACCTCAAGGTTACAAAATATACCGGCCGTGGCCTTGGCACAGCGCAGGAGAGATATGGAATGATGGGGATAGTTTGCAGAGCTATATAGATAAATGCTTGCTTTTCTCCGATATATATTCTCATAAAAAGCGCAGAAGGTCAATATTTCTACATCTAATGAAGATACCTAAAGCTGCAGGAAATATGGCTGATGCTACAAGCAAAAGGGCAGCTCGTTAATCTAGTCACAGTGGGGAAGCAAACCAAATTCGAGAGCTTAAATGTCTTTCACCGGGATAAGCATGGGAGATAGAATATGTCAAGTCTTAAGGTCAGGCAGGTGCTTCATTCTGATGTATTTTGATGAGCAGTCATTTTAAAATTGATCCTGAAATTACTTGAAACCGACTCCGGGCAGGACCATTATTTGCGCAGCCTCCTGTAGACAGAGAGCTTACTGTGGGAGGAATCAGTATATGGAGCACAAACCACGGAAGAAAGTCGTCTGGTAGAAAAATGAAACTGTTGTGAATCCTACTGCGAACAAACAATCAGGAAAAAGAAGTAAGGTGTAACTGAAGCCAGTGACCTTTACAAAAACATCTGTCATCACGCAGTGTTTCTCAACTGGTGAGGCTTAAAAGTGGGTCAGAGAATCATGTCAGTGATTCAGACATGAGCCAATAAAACCGGTTTTATTGTGGCAAATGCGAGAGAAGAATGTTAGAGACAGAATTCAGCTGGGTTATTTTTGGGGATTATTAAAAAAATAATATTTTGTGTTGAAAATGCTCAATGTATCTTAATTGCTCATTTCACATTTTTAGCTGCATTCTTTATTGCTATTTTGTCCTCATGTCCGTTAACTATTGATGCTGCTGCAAGTTCAGATGGAAGACGTTCCCCTGACAGGGACACTGGTGGTGCTCTGAGACCATCTCATCCCTTGAGCAAGGCACTTAACCCCTAACTTACACTGTGTCTCTGTAACCACTGGTGCAGCCAGCAAGAGTGAAAACACTGTCCTTCACAGACAAACACTGTATATGACATAAGTGTGTCACGTCAGGTTGTGTGTGGTTGGGTGTCTTTAATGATTAAACAGGTCGGATAAATTGTGTCAACTGTCGGTTGGCACACTGTGGGACAGGCCTGCTCTTTCCCTCCTGTGAATGTGGCTTCACCATTCAGAGTAACAAATGAACAAGTCTCTGTTTCCTTGTGAAATGAAGCCAAACTACTGCAGATACGAGCGCCGACCAGGACTTTTGGAGCCAGACTCGGCTCGATCCAGTGATGTTGGGGCTGAGGGGTGACACCTCAGGGCCAGCATAGAGGCTTTTTATGGGTGTTTAGATTTTTTACATTTGAGGATTTGATCCCCAGTTAATTGGATCAATGGACTGCAACTCTGTTTACTCCTCTAACTCCTTAATGGTTTGTGGACTGAATCACATCACCAGCCTCTCTAGCCACACACGTTTCCATGTTCATGCAGTCCTGGGTCAGACATGCGCGCCACATGAATCCTCTCATCTGATGTTCATCAGTAGATCAAATGAAGGCGGCTGCTGAGCAGGTTCCCTTTAATCCAGTGCAAGGCTCTGGAATGGCTGCACCAGTGAGCACAGTGGAAGTCACTGGAACAGCTCATGCATGACAACATGTTCCGTGTCGCAAGGTCAGACAGGGTCAAACAGCCTGGCTTCACTGACACAACACAAAGTATTGCACTAATGTTCCATTGACTTATGCCTCAAATAACTTCTATTCACTAAAAGGATAGTTTGAATGAATAGTAGTCCTATTTTATTTTATTTTTTCCTTTTCCAAAATCAGGATGTGCCATGGTCCAATTATGGTGATTAGATGGTGCAGTCAATTTAGTTTTTAATTCGCTTCAGCCCACAGGTAGCCTCCATAAAATCATTTCCATTTACTGAGAGAGAGCTCCACTTGTTTACACGGGATAATGACTCTGCTGGGCTAATGAATATTTAGTTAGGGCCAATTAAATAATCAATCAGGCAGGCAGTATCCCCGCCCTGCCCTGCCCCACTGGGTCCTCTCCTCTGCGGGCGGGCACGCCTCCATCCCCCTGATCACGCTTCCCCTGATCATGCCTCCTCCTGTGTGCGCGCACGGGGATCAGCTGTCACGCTCCCCGGGGAGAGTGAGGGACGCGTCGCCCCTCTGACCGAGGAACACCTCCAAACGCGCCGTTACGCGCCGCGGTGCCAGAGTGGATCACCTTTTGCAGCTTGATGGTGAGCACGCACCCCACCTGCACACACGCACCTTGTGGGCTCGCCCCAACCGCGCAGTTGTAGCCGCGCTTTGCGCAGCAGATGGGCCATGTGCGCGCCCTCTCTAGTCAGATTACGCGTCCACTGGTAAATCCCGGGCCTTGTGCGGCGTGGGGGCTGAGTGTAACACTAAGCTGCAGTGTGTGTGTGTGTGTGTGTGACAGAGAGAGAGGTGTTCAGTCCACTGTCTGTCACTGTACGGACAATCAGAGAGGTGATGTGGGCCACCTGAGAGGCCTGAGTGGCCTCATGAACCAGCCAGCATGAAGACACATGGAACTCTTCTCCTGACCAGTTTAGTTCAACACAAAACGCACACACACACAATATGCCTGATGTGTTCTTCTTAACCCACGAATGATTCCCTGAGTAAACTAACCCGAACAATCACCTTCCTTCCATGTATAAACACATGGACCATAAATGGACGTGTAGGTTGACAGAAGATACTGTGCGAGGTCACAGAGTCCTTGAGTGCTGTGATTTGGCGGTTTGGAGAATAGGAGATGTTCGGCTCTAGGCATGTGGCGATCGAACTGATCAGAATCTTCGTCAAATGATCCAGCTAAGAATACTTGTGTCACCTCTTCCATCGATGTAGAAGTGTCGCTGTCAAGGTGAAAATTGTTCAGAAATGCTCCATCTCTCTGTGCTAGATTCCGCTCAGAGAGACTCCGATCTGGATCGAGGTTGGCTCGGAAAACTAATCACTTCAATTCTTTGGCTGAGGGCCAAACCCTCCACCAAATGTAATTGAAATCTGATAACAGATTTTTTTTTTTTTTTTTTTTTTTTTTTATAACTATCCTGCGAAATAACAGACGAACAGACACATGGGACGGGAAATTTTAACTCCTTGGCAGAGCAATCAGTGGAGACTTTTCTGTTCTACTCCATGACATGAACGAATGTCAGTGTGGTACAAAAACCCTTATGTGTGACCTTTCCCGTGTACTTTTGGGTCTGGTATATAGAAGGAGTCAATTTGTCCATGTTTAAATAATTTGTAAAGCACAGCAAAGTAATCATGATCATAGTACCTCGATGCTCACTTTGTACTTGCACTTCATAGTGTCGGATTCCTCTTGTTGGTTTTCTCGGTTTATTAAAATGTGGAAATGACTTGAGGTGATTTTGAGATGGTGTGTCTGTGTGATGGAAGTGAGCTGGTCTCTTGTAACTACGCTGTTCTAATCGGCCTACGTGGTGAGATAATCATGAAGCAATTTTCTGGTCGACTGCTGGATCGCGGTCATGTGACCGCGCAGCCTCTGAGACCTGCTGTATTTCCTTTATGCGTGCTGAAAGAATTCA
The DNA here is from genome assembly GCA_016785235.1 of Pseudorhombus dupliciocellatus. Taxonomy (NCBI): domain Eukaryota; kingdom Metazoa; phylum Chordata; class Actinopteri; order Pleuronectiformes; family Paralichthyidae; genus Pseudorhombus; species Pseudorhombus dupliciocellatus. The sequence goes on from JAFBJW010000258.1 coordinate 933,875, forward strand.
GCGCATGCACCCTTATTCCCCTGAGCACTGCAGAGACGCAGCCTTGGCCTGTTGAGCCTCTCCTCCACAGCACTGAATAAACAGGAAACTCTGTAGACTCTTCAAAAGGGCCGAGGACTGATGGAGCTATTTCTTTGAGCACAGCGAAGTCACATTGGTGAAGCCGTGTCAAACTCAACCCGTCGTTTTCCAAGAGATATAATGTTCTCAGAGATGCCAGCACTCGCCATCTCTTATAAAATGTTCCTCAGGGTTATAGAGAACAAAGACACTAAAATTGTAACTGTGCAACTCCCGATGTAGAGAATTCTTGCTTTTTGTGATTTTTCCAGTTCATTAATGTTCACAGTTCAGGAAAAAAAAAAACAATCTGGAAATTTTAGGCAAAATTGGTTTTGCCGTCGGCATCAATCACCGCACTTAGAGGAAGAAAATTGATGCGGGGGGCTGGGTTTCAGGGGCTGTGCCGATCCCGGATGCTCATCAGTGTTATAACTGATTAGTGACGATCTGGATAGCTACCCAGGGAGCACAACCGATCAGCCTGACAGCGGCTGTGGCAGCCTGCTGGTGTTTGGCTAATCAGTCCTCCAGTGGCTCCGCGGTGACATCAATGGCTCGGCGCCGTTTCAGCGGCGCCCTGCTGGTGATAGAACAATGAAAAATGAACAGGGTGTTATGGATTTGAAGTTAGGGCCGCAGGACGTCGGAGTTGTTATGTTTCACTCCTTCAAACCAAGATGACGTTTCTGTTGCAGTAGCAGCTGGAGCAGGAGTTTGGGCTTGTACTGTGAAATGTGTTCAGAAACACAGTGGTGATTCAAGTTTAAAGGAACCAGTTGAATTTGAGTTTCTGGGTTAACAATGAGACTTTCACCTGAAGGACCGAGGCTTTTAGAGCTGGTTGGAAATCTCATCAAGCTGTTTAGAAAAATGAGCAAGCACTCACCGATGCCAGTCATTAGGCCCGATTTACAACACTGCTCAAAGTGTTGGCGAAGTGCTCGTTCCAGAGTGACACACTTGTGATTTACTTGTCCGGCCCCCGTGTTGTTGAATGGCAAACGCACTTGTATGCACTCATGGATGTTTGAATGAGGTGGGATCAGGCGCATTATCTCGCGGCCGGAGAACGCGTTTGCTCCTCGAACTCCTGCGGAGTCACGCTGTTATTCTAAACGCGTATTGCCACACACAGGTGGTCTGATCGTTTGCAAAGTGCGGAGACGCCCTCGCCACCAAACGCGCCCATATAACAGTGATCTGCCAAAAGCGCAAGAGCACCTGGCTTTTTAAGGGAATGAGAGACGGCGCTCTGATAGGTTTATTGCAAGTTAGGCCAGAGATGCATCAATGATTAATTAGGAGACTAAAAGCAACCATTCCAGACCATGTGCCAGCAAAAAGTGGATTTGGACCCACCCTGAATGTGCTCTGTGGGCTTAGATTGTTGGTTTGAAAAGAGCCCAACAGTTTAGTTCACCTCATTAGCCACCTTCTTTACTGAAAGCGAGATTATTTAGCTTTTGATAATAATAATAAAAAATAAATTGATAATAATTCTAGCAGCTTCATGGAGGTGAAGAGATTTTCGAAAGCACCTTTTTCTTTTGTTGATGTTCCTGGAAAAATGTGAGACGACAAATAAGCATCGGATTTCGAGTGGGAGGCTTATGATCTGAGTCAATATTTTCATTTCCACTCCATTTAACATTCAGCAAGACGTGACCTTCCCAAGAAGTCATCCCCCAGTCCCCAAACAAAAAGAAACCCAGTGCACTGCGCAAAACTAACCAGCAGCAGCAGCAGCAGCAGCAGCCAGCAGTCGCTGCAGCTGTCAGGGTGTGAGCATCAAGCAAATCACAATGGGAAATTACCATATGCAAGGAGGCTGGCGCTGTTTGTCTCGACAATGTTTGCCTCAGAGTTCCACCTGTGCATCCTTGTTCCCGCTCAAGTGCCACCGCACCGTAACTAGCAATTGTGCCTCACTCACTAGCCGCCGTCCTCATCACGGGTTTGTGCGTCGCACTGACGGCTTAATGAGCCAAACTTTGCTACTTCCGCAGAGGAAAAAGAGAGTGCGGTCCCTCTGATTAGGTGGCAAGTTAGTCAAATATGTTCAGATGTGGCCTACTTTATGTTCAAGCTGTACTCAGTGTGCTGTTGTTATGTGGAATCGCTCGTGTCTGGGCTTATTTTTAATTCAACACCTGCCTATAGGGCTGCAAACAATGATTTCTCCAGTGCCTTTATTATTGATTAGCCTGCTGCTGGAAATAGCCGTCACAAATTCCCAGGAAACAAAGTATTTCAATCTCCTACTTTGTTTTGTCGAAACAGCACTGGAGCGTTAGGATGTGTAGAGGACGATCATAGCAAACCAAGAGAGCCAGCAAATATTCACAGATGAGACCATTAATAATTACACTTTGCATCAGAAAAAGAAAAATTGGATCGGAAATCTGGATTTTTGCAGATTTAATTTTTGCGTCGATGAGCGGATCCATTCATCAGCCACGTGCTTCGGGCCGCTGTGGTGTATCCCGCGTGGTCATGACAGACAACGTGCGGGCCCATTTGCTTGACGTGATAATTTGTTGTCTCCCCTCGGCGTCTCTTAGTCATCACTCACGCATGATCTACGCAGTGTCCTCGATCCATTGGCCCCCACACACACACACACCTGCGTGATTGGCATTCTAAACTACGGGCTGAACCCAGCCATGACGATAGCAGCAGGCCCGCGGAGACAAATGGCTGACCCCTGTGTGCATGACTTTGCTTGTGACCCCGTGGCCCTTCTTACCCGAACGCCTCTCTGTGCCGCCCGCAGTTCAATCCCGGCCGGTCAATACCGTTAAGGTGTCTTAGATAAACAGACCTAAAGGTTTTCTGGGATATTAAGCGGAAGGCCAACAGTATAGATCTCTGTAATACTATGAATTAGTATTGAATGTTATTCAGATTAAAGGAACTTGAACTGCAGCACAATTAAGAAGGATGAATGTGATCTGGGGTTTTAAACTGCGTTATCATGCAGACTGGGAAGGATCCAAACAGCCTCTAGGCGCATGAATGGTTATTGTGAAAACTTAGTTTTAGGATTAAGTGTATTGACTAAAATACACAATAACTCGGAGGCGTTACGTGCTCACTGGTGGATTTCTGTTGAAACGAAAAAACACAAAGGCAGTTAAGGACTTCCCGCTGCATCTTTTCCCTGGCCATGAAGTTGAACCATTACTCTGCTATGCTGCTGCCAGTTTGCTGTCATAGGCATTGTGATATAAAGGGGGTTTTACTTCTTATATCCAGCTCTTTACTCCAAATTTAGAGACACAAGATTGCTGTTCAATGAATGGGGTTAACTTGCAATTGGTTTAAAACAAGCATGTTCTAATGTATTGCCAGTAATAGTGTACTTCTTATTGTACTTGCTCTGATCTTTCATTTTGGTCGTTCTATATGTTTATGCATGCTTTGCTTAAATCAGCCTTTGGTATTATGAACGTTATTACCCCTAACAAGGAGCTTTTGTTTTTGCCCCTCTGTGTCTGTTTGTGAAAAGGATTACAAGAAATTATTCAAAGGATTTCCATAAAACTTGGGGGAACTTTGACATAGATCATTTTTGAAATTATTATTCTGCTCTCTTTTTCTAATATGGGGCTTTTTCTGATGTTGTCACCATTTGTCCGGAGGAATAATTCACGTGTTTGTTGAAACGTTAAACTGAGTGATATCTAGCAGATTTAGCTGTGCTTTAATGGGGGTGTTGGCTTTTATCTTCTGCTGCAGAGTAATAAATTTTACCACAAATCCAGACATATGGGTTGGATCTAAGATTTTTTTTTTTTTTTTATCACTGTGAGAGAGGACCCTTAGCAGTGGTGTGTGCTCTACTGAGTGCCGTTCTTGTCTTCCATATGATTCACAGCAGGTTTATTTATGTGTTTGAGATGTTATGATATTGTCTCTCTATCACTTTTATGTTGTTAACCTGTCACTCATTGTTATTGCTGTGAATCTAAAAGTGGACACTGATTGAGCATTAACCGCATACAACTTTTTTTTTCCGAGTCGACTCGGGTGGAACGTTAAAGAACCTGAAGAATTGGTCTGTGAAATATGGAACAGTTACACAGTCAAGGAGGTGATAAAGCCAGACTATTTTTTTTTCCCTGTTATATTTTATCATACATTATGTGTTTAAATTGACAAAATTTGACAAAACTGCTGCTCGTTCTATTTGATATAAAGTAGTTCTAATGCCAAAGCAACACTTCATAAAACCACAACAAGTAGCAGACAACACTGTTTTTGGTCTCCGTCTGTGATATGACCTTGTATTAGCAGACTATCCCTGTTTTCTGTCCGCTGACTGCCTGATGAGAAAACTGGCAGACAAGTAAACCAGTAAAGTTGGGGGCTATGAAAACACAAAGCATTAAAATGCTGTGCAAAGCTGAGGGGGATAATTCTCTTGACAGGTCTGTCGTTACGAGAGACTTATTTCACATTAGACCTTAACGTTTAATTCATTTTTAACGTGGAAATATTGATGACTGCAGACTTTTGTGAAAAATAGTTTATATTTATTTGGGCTTTTTGTTCTTGCACTGCAGCAAACCCCAGACAAAAGAAATATATAAATGTGCAAACAATTACAAATTTTTTCCTCTGGAATTATTATTCATCTTTTTTTTTTTTTTTCTTTTCCAAATTCAGGTGACAGCTCCCGGATTTGTGCTGTGAAACACAATAGTCAACCTCATCTCATATAAATGAGGTCTTTTGGGTGCCCACACAGCCCCTGTGACAATACCCGCAGTCCCATTCACTTTATCACTCCCCCTTCTATTGTTATTGGTGTTCCATATTCAGCGTTTTATTGCTTATCACCCTGCAGTTATTCATATGGGCCCTTGTGTGCTGATCAAGGAGCAGAGTTTTCCTCTTGCGGGGAGGCTTCTCTACTTTGTTGTTTTTATCTCGGGTACACGTATGAAAAGGGCCTGAGGGAGAGAGAAGGAGGGAGGGGGAGAGAACACTGTCTGCTTCTACTCATCTCCCTGCCTGACACTGAGGTATCAGGCAGGGCAGTGGAGAGAGAATATTTTATCTGACGTTGTCACTCTGTGTAGAAACCTCAGGGAGGCCCCGGCTGCTGTGACACACTTTGTGGTCAGCAGCCCTGCACGTGATTATGAAAGCTCTGCAAGAGGCGCTGGAGCCACAAGTCTGTGCAACGGTGAAGCCAAATCTGCATGTAACAGCCGTGTGGGCTCTGACTCTGCTGTTGTGCTTTTTTTAATCACGTTGTGACAACCGGTGCAGTGGCCGCTCCAAATATGAAACGCTTTGGAATGTTGTCTGCTTCGCCTGTGGCGACGCTGGTTGAGCAACCGTCGATTGGATTCATGTGGTTTTGCACACATTTTATTGTCAGTGTTTTTAGTTTTCAGGTGTCTGTTGTATTCTTTATGGATTATTTTCAAACATTGCATGTCTTTAGACCCATATTCGCACCCGGATTCACTTAAACATTTGAAATATCTGTAATTTAGGTTGATGGAAACCAACTTTTCTCTTCTAAAAATGACCAAAAAAGAAGTGATGATTATAATTGTCAGCAGCAGCAACACTAATAATCACATCTCAGTGATCTGGACATCGCAGGATGTAGAAAACACTTTCAACTTGGTCTGCATACTGATGGTTAACACGCTGCCTGTCCCCCTACATGAGAGGGCTAATTACCTTTGAATTCAAATTGTAGTCATATTTATTATATTATATCTCTTCCCTTCTCCCTCAGGTGTTCATGTTGGACCGTGTGGAAAAACCTCTCATAAACCAAATCACCTGTGACCCCAGAGGCTTTGAAACTTGATTGGTTTGGATCGAGTTACAAAGAGAGCAAAGGAACATGGGAGCGCCACTGTTGCACCTGGCCGCCGTCCTTGTCGCTGTCCACGTCGTCCACTGCCGAACGGTTTGCAGCCACGCTCCGCTCACGTGGCACCTCAAGCAACACACCGTCCACATGAACTGGACGCTCATAGGAAACATCTGCAGAAACATGTCCGAGTGTTGGGACTCTCAGGGGAGGTGCGAGCCGGGCGAGCCGCCTCTCGGCTTCCCACAGGTGTGTCCACTTCAGCTGCAGCACGGGGACAAGCTGCTGATGTCCGCCGATGAGTCCCTCACGTCGTACGGCTTCAGACTCCTCAACGTGTCCAGAGGCAACTTTGAAAGCTGCTCCGCTGTCGGACCGAGCGAGGATCAGTTCCTCTTCCCCCACAACATAAATGAAAGCCTGCGAGTGGAGGCCAGGTGGCTTGTCCCCGGCCGCCATTACTTCATCGCGCTGCACGAGGGAGACGCGCAGCTGTGCCGGCTTGGCTTGAGGCTCAACGTGTCTGTTAAAACACAGCTTTGTCAGGCTTCTCCTCTGCTGCGACTTTGTTCCGGGAACGGCATTTGTCAAACGGACCTCTGGGAAGGCGCATACCACTGCCGGTGCCACCAACACTATTCCGGGAGGTTCTGTGACAAGTTCGACGCGTGCTTGGATAACCCTTGCAGAAACAAAGGCGTCTGTTTGAGCAATGGCTCCTCAGATCCAACTCACCGGACATATAAATGTCTGTGTCCTCCACATTTTGCAGGTAAGGACACAAACCCGCTCGTCCGCTCTGCGGGGCACTTATTACTTATATCAATTAGAGCCGGATCAGATACTTTTACAGCGCCTCATTGATTTTTACTTTTGTTGTGCTTTCACTTTGAATTAGTAGTAACTTCATCTGCAAGGCCTTCTCTGGGGAAACCCATGGTGTTTGTGTGTTTTTTTTATATCCTGATTGATGCTTCTGCAGTTTTACTCTCGTGGGTGGGGGTGGAGGGGCGGAGGGGCGGGGTGGGGGGACTTGAAAAGTTCTCTCTTTCCCCTTTAAAACTTAATCAAGCTGCCGTCTTAATTATATATTTATCGGACACATAAAGTTAATGTTATTCAGCAAAGGCCTCGACACTCACACGTAACACAAACACGATTAATATTAAAACAGCTTGCATTCCAAATGACTCCTTCCTTAATCTCTTTCCTGCCGATGTGTACTCTCTCCGCTGCAGCATTATCCACAGCAATAATTTCATTTTCATTTCTTCAATTAGGAACTCAAATAAATAGCGGCGGAGTTCTGCGCCTGCATACAAACTCCCACACTGTTTTTCTCTCCGTGTTTGTGTGTCGTTTTAGGCGTTAACTGCTCCGAAGTGGTCGGGAGAGAAAACTGTGACAGAATCTGCGAACGGGGGCGATGCGTTCAAGTGTCGGCGACGTCCTTCAAATGCATCTGTGACCCAGGAGTTTTGGGTGAGTAGCCCTCTCGTATCACGTCAGCGGGATGTTGCTGGATTATAAATTGATCGTCTGTCACTCGCAGCCAATTTTCCCTCGTGCTGAATAACCAAAAGTCGGTGACAGATTTTGTTCAATCTCCACGAAGGTCAAAGATGAAAACTACAAAAGACATTTATCAAAGAGAAGATCAGCACTTTCCTCGTGGGCTTTTGATTCCTCTTGATGTTATACTGTCATCGTAATATATGAAGCGGCCACTTCAAATCAAATAGCACATGTTACGAGCGGTGACATGCGGCCATTAAAAGCCGGGGCCAAACTGCCGGCTAACTGAGCATGACGCGGTTGATAAAAAAAAGAAAGGGTTTTACGGCAATCAATTAAAGTGGAATTTATTGTTTATTGTTTCTGCGGAGCTTATAAAATCAGAACTTTGATACCGGACGATCTTTGTGAGCCTGGTAGGGAAAAAAAATACAAGCATGGCGGGAACTTACACTCCTTTTAAAGTTTCATTGTTCAATATAACATGGTTTACAAAGATGGGACGGACAGAAATGTCATTCAATTGTTTCTAAATATTCAGTGTGGATTATGTGGATTTTTTTTTTTTTTTTTTTTTTAAGTAGCACCACCCACATCTGTGACATATTTTCCTCTGGCTGCCACATTCTGCTCCCTGTCTGGGCCTCAGACAAATTGCTGAAGGCTCACGAGCGAGCACTGGCACTCGTGGTGAGCTTGTTAATGAGACATTATCTCCTCACCCAATATTTAGGTAATGAGTCTCCGCAACGTACAGTTAGGTTAATGAGTATCACGCACAAATGGGTTACAAGACCCGGGTTCTCCTCGGGCTGCCCTGGATCTGGGCGTCTGCTGTTAAAACAAGCCTGCGATGAACCTTTTTGGGAGTGAGAGCTCCAGGTGGCTCCTCACACTGATTCGTCGTGTTGTTTGGAGCACATTTTGTCCTGGCAGCAGTCTTGAAGTGTCAAAGCTTTGCCTCTTACGGTCCAGCCCGTGCTTTCAGCTTATTATTTTGAAGATGTGCGTCTCAAGGTCACTTCCCGTGCTGTCTGGCATCCATTCTTATAAGAGAAGATTAAGGCCATACAGGAGAAGAGCATTGGGAGTGAAGGAAGAGACACTTCACAGAACATATTTACAATTTAAATGAGAGGATAAAATACAAAAAAAATGAGTGTTAGGGAAGGAATAATATTGCTTAGCTTTTATCCAGAACCCAACCAATATGGATTTTTTTGGGGGCAGTGGGTGATGCTGCTATTATTGTTAGAGGAAGATGATAAACAGAGTTCACGCGTGTTGCAACTTGTATTGCATTAATTGTGCTTTAAAGAACTTAAGAGAACTCTTTCTGTCTGAGTGAATCTGCAAAAAATTCAATTTGCATGCTTCAAATTGGATTTATGGCCCAAAAACATTGTAGAAACAAATATATTCCCTTCTGCAATTGTATTAGTTTAACAGATAAAACATACAGCATGTTTGAATAAAGTGAAATGACCTTTAAAGCAAGCTGACCTATTAAATACAGAAAGTGATGACTGAACCGCTAACGTGACCTTTCGGTGAAACCAAATGAAGCAGTGGGCAGTGCACAACAAAAGCAGTGCCTGTTGCACTTTGAGATGGAAAACTCGTACGATTCACATCAAAACACAAACGGGCAAATTGAATGCAGCGTCTGCCTCGGCAGCGTTTTATCTAATTTGCCGTAATTGCTGCCGCTCTCGTAAGCAAAGCGGACTCTGCTGGGTGCTTTCGCACAGTCATTGCATCCTCCTGTCCCAACAGCTTCTTGGGAGTTCTGTGGAGCTTGTGCCTCCTGCACCTCCCTGCTGCAGTCGCCTCATTAATCAACTGGAAGTTAGTGGCTGCTCCAGCGCTGGCTGCCCTCGTAGGCCAAAGTCTATGCGCACAGAATAATGAGCCAAACTCATGGGACGTTTCAAATGAGATTTTCTTTTGATTTGACTCGCCTCTGCGGCACCTCTCGGGTATTTGTTGCCAAGTATTACCATCTTTATGGGGCCATTTCCATTTGGTGTAAGGTGTTAATTGGTTTTGCAATCTTGTTGGTGGTTATATCCATTTTTTCAGTTTAATTTGGACTCTATATATGCAGCTCTTTAATTATGCCCTGACACAATGTTGTCCTTATGCACATTAGATCGCTGTAGTTCATAATCACCGCGATAATGTGGTTGCTAGGCGATGGAGATCTGGGGTAGAGATAAATGCCTCCGCAAATATGAACGATCATAAAAACTGAAATATTGCAGCATGACCTAAACCGAAATGATTACACATTAGGAAATTTTCACTTGAGTGCAGAAAGTGCTGCCGTCATTATCTGTCATAAATAAACATGGCGGATGGAGCTTTTCGCTTAAAAAATATACGAGTTTGTATTGATGCAACTTTTACTGGACCAGTTATGAAAAGTCAATTTCTGGTGGAAAATGAGCTGAGGCAAAAGCAAGCCCTGGAGTTGCACGTAGCAAGATTGATGCCCACAGAGGAGGCTATGGGGGAGCCTCTAGGGTATGAGCACTTGTATCAGCAGGGGGATTAAAGAAAATATGCAAAGAAAGAGTCACTGGAAAGATAAATGTGTAGGCACGTTGTGAAGAACACACAAAAAAAAGAAAACCCTCACCAGGGAATAACATCAAATTTTATTCACCTTGAACCTGCAGTGAATTTGGTCTAATTTTATCCTTTGCATACAATGTCAGTGCAGCATTCCTCTGTCTCTGGATAAGCTGCTGCTGCCGTGCTGCTGCAGGGCTTAGAAAACTACTGGCCACAGCTTAATTTTTGTATAATGCTTAATGCAGTTCAGTGAAAATCCTCCATGGAAGTAATTTAGGGAGCATTAAAGTTTCATATAAATATATGTATTATTACTTTAAAATAATTGTTTATTTGTCATTTCCGAGGTCAGTGTTATGGTCTTGTTTTGAAGTCATCCGATGAGAAACAACATTCTCTGGTCAGGTGAAACCAAAGTTAAACGGGTCACAAAGGAACCTCAGTTTGTTCGACTGGAAGTTTCTCCCATCGCCACAGAGGATCTCTGGATCTCAGCTGGAGTGACAAGTGGGCCCATCGTTATCGTGTTCTTTTTTTTTTTTTTTTCCCATCAGATGACTGGAACTCCATCTTAATTGGTTTGGCTTGCTCTTAATGTGGTGGTCTCTAAAAACTTCTTACAGTACTGCCACTGCATGTATAGTTGCCCTGATGGAAGGAGTATTTGCTTAAATTGTACCCTTGCATAATGACATGGGAAGGCACACGTGTAATTATTCACACAACGCGTCAATCTCCCGGTCCTCTACGGATTATAAGTCACATCTGTCATTTCCTCTCAGATTTTGAAGCTCTTTCATACATGTGCACCATTACTTTTCCATTTCAGCCACTTGTGTGGTTGTGATGGCTCTCGGCAGGTTCTGTCAACAGGTGACTGGCAGCTCCTGCAGGACGTGGCTCTTGTAAGTAAAACCCATTTAACTCAATCTGATGAGAAGTGCTGCATTGTCCTTTTGTCCAGACCCGCCTTGTGAGACGGGGACCTGTCATCTGAATCCATGCAGAAACGGTGGCCTGTGTGAGGAAGGCCCCGAAGGGTTCGTGTGCCGTTGCCCAGAGGGATTCTGGGGCCTCCGCTGCGACTCTGCGGCCGCCTTGAATTGCGTGTCAAACGCGTGTCAGGAGGAGCCCATTTGCGCTGCAGGGGAGCGTGTGAGGACTCAATTTACTCTATTTGTTTTTTTATCTAAAGGGACATAAACAAGTGACACATGGAAATTAATATGCTGCCTTAAAACGAGATGAAATTGCTTCATTCTGACGGCTGCAGTGGCAATTAATATTTTCTCCTGAAGATGAGCTTGGGGAAAGAGTGCAGGCCTCCCTTAGCAATTTGATTGAATGTCCCAGCGCTTATTTAAGTGCCAGTTTGAAATGGCTCTCTTCAAAAGCATTTGTAATTGGATGCCTGCTGCAATTTTCACCTTCCTCTGGAAGCGTTGTTGTGGTGATGCATTGGGGAGAGGCGGGAGGAGCACCCAGCGTTCTAAAGGACACACTGGAGAAAATGCAGTAATGGTCTAATTGCCTTGCCGTGACCTTTGTTTTGTTCGTTGCAGTTAAAGCAAGTGCTCTCCACATTTTCACAACCCGCATTAGAATGAAGTCCATTATCCTTAAGGACACATTCATCAAAAATAATGTCTCATATTGCTGCTTCACATAAATATTTATTCACAAATTACATTTGAAATCCAAATCCTTTTTGACGTTGAAGTACATGCATATTAACATTTATTAGCCTGGTATATATGTATATTTTATTATAGCTATTATAAGCGAAGAGCACTTATTGATAATAAATCTTGCAGTTACTGATGTCCTCTGTGCGTGTGATCTGACAGTTTTTCCCCGGGCTGACATGCGACCTTGTTTGTTTCTGCCTCTGCGTGCAGGCCTCTGAATGCGAGTGTGCAGATGCAGCGTGCAAGAGGCAGCGGGACCCATGCAGCCTGTCGCCGTGCCTCAACAATGCCACCTGCGTGTCCAGGGGAAATCGTTATACCTGCAGGTGAACAACGCATAGAGGACCTAATAGAGGCCACTTTCATATGTCCCTTTCTGGATGATTGCGGGGTCTTGTGAATGGGTCGTCCACTGCGAGTGAATAGAGATGGTTCTACCATGATTAGGATTTGAAATGCACTCAAAAGCTCTAATACACATCTCTCGGCCTTCATCTGCTTTGTTGGCAATTCTGTGTTTTTCTTGTTGGAAACAACTCGTAGAAAGTGTTCATAAATTGCTGTATTGTGTGTGAATAATGAACCTGATGTCATCAGAAATCACTCACTCAGAAATCATGTCGCACGCATGTTTTATTTTTTTTTCAACAGTAGCCCATAGTGAACAATTGCACACCCACTCAACCATTAATCTCATTTTCTAATCCTGAAGCTGAAAATTCAGAATCGCACAGGAAATGTCGAATGTATTAATCTTCATCAAGGATTAAATAATAGGGAATAAAGCCTCAGCTCAAACTACTTTTTCAACATTTTATTTTTTCTCAACTTTTAAATGATAAGAACTTGAGAACCAGGAAAATGATTTGGAAAGATAATTAAGTGAGGGGAGTGATTTTCACATTTCTAGGAAATTATAATCTATGGTTTGTAATGGACCTTAATCTGTCTTGATATTCTGACTCGACTCATTTGGCATTTGGAGCTCTAATTTGTGCACCATGCCTCTACCAGGTCCATATCACAAACAGGTCAGGGAGAAAACTAAATTATAACCCCCCCCTGCCCCCATAGCTTGGAAAAGAAAAGAAAATATAGCTTGTTAGCGCTCAGTGCTCCAGGGGAATTGATTTTGATGACACCAACCTCCTCCCAACAGATGCCTGAGAGGATTTTCTGGGAAAAATTGTGACGAAATAATTGACTACTGCAGGCTGCTCAATATCAACTGCCTCAATGAGGGATTGTGCTTGAGTGTAATTGGCGGATATCAGGTAAGTAATTCGATGTTTCAGTCTTAATGAAATACTCTGAAGCCCACAAAATATGACTCACACGGCTCCTTAATGGGGGTCAGGGAATGAGCAGGAGGTGAACACATTCAGAGGCGGAGCTCTGGTCAACGTGGCACATACAGTACATAACCCTCTGTGTAAAAAACTTTATTGATTCCTTCAGGAGGGTTCCCTCAGGTCAATTAGAGAATATGCTATTGTATTTACTCGCATTAGCCCTTTAGTGTCTGAAGCTCATCTTTCATTTACATATTCTTCCTAAATGAAGGAAAACACATCAGTGTTGGGCTGAGACAACGCACAGCTGTAATCCAATTCTAACCCATTCATCATTGTGAGGGGACGTACAGGTTCAGGTCTAATTTGCCTCTCTGTTGCTCACTCTCCTCAAACGTCTGTTCATTTTTTTTTTTTTTCACAACACCTGAGACTGCTCCGTAATGCCACATAGCTCCTAATTATTCTCCATCAATCTTATTCCATTAGTGTGTTGTGAATCTCAAATCCACTTTCAGATGCTTCGTGTTGACGTGTCTCCCACAAAGGTCAGTTGTAATCAGAGTGTTGCTCTTTTCCAATTTGCCATTTCCTTTTTTATTCTTTTATTTTTATTGATAGTTTAATGTGAGTTCACTTTGAGCCTGAAAACCATTGGCTGGTTCGTTTAAGGACAGCCTGCCCCTTGTCCGGAGGAGGAATAAAACCAGATATCACATTAGGCTGATTTTATTGGTCGATACACAGCGCTCTCCAGCACATTGGATTTGAAATTAAAAAATTGACTGAGGTTAATTAATCAGTTTTAGCTTAAAAGGGTCAGTTCACCCAAATTCCAAAAAAAACCCCACCTCCAATACCCATAATGGCACGATATTGAACCATACAAATCTGTCTGGATTTATGTTGTTTTTTATTATCGATCGATGAGACTATTACCTTCACGATAATATCATTTTATGTGTGATGAGCTCAACTTTTAGAAATTATTTGAAAACATGTACATTCTTTTTACAGAAACAATAAACAGGATAATACAGATTGAAGGGGACAATCTGGTAACACTCTTTTTCAAGAGAAAATGTGAAACAATTAAGTACATTAACCAAACTGTTCTCAACGATGTTCTAACCCGTGAGCCTTTTTGGGTGTTGGAGAGAACCTAAGGCCTCTTGTTCTGTGGCTTAACTGAGCCTTTTACTAGAGGACTTTTGGAGCCAGTTCAGATTAACTGTGTATATTGTTGTTATTTTTATCTCTTCTCCGGAGGCCGGGAAGGGATACGCTCCCTGCACTGTAGAGGCAATACCAACAACCACCCTGAAAACTGAACATCAACAACCCAGTTACTGTTCAATTTGAAATCCAATGTGCTGGGTGAGAGCTAGGACATTAAAAGCGTCCACACTCCTCTTATACATGATGATATTTATAATAACACCGGGGTACTGCTGCTCTCCTGCAGTGCGTTTGTGCCCCGGGATGGCTTGGGGAGTTTTGTCAGTATGTGGGTGACGCCTGTCTGATGCATCCAAAGAGCTGTTTGAATGGAGCCACGTGCATTACAACAAGTCAGCCGTCGTCTCCCCCAGAGTACACCTGCAGATGCCCCCCCGGCTTCACGGGTAAGATAACTTTTCTTTGTGTGTGTTTTTTCTTTTCCCCTGCTTTCCATACATCTGTCTGCGTGTTTGTTGGCGGGGTGCACCGATCGATGCGCACAAACCCTTGTTGGCAGGCCTGGTTGAATGACTGATGAATGTTTGAGGGAGTTCTGACATGGCTTGACAGTTAAATGCTATTGGCAGACTTTTCTCTTCTGTTTTGACGTTTACAGACTTGGTTTTTATGTAAACATGGTGTAAAGGCACCGTATGCCCGATGCATCGCAGGGATGTGAAGCCGACAGGTAGCGTGAGCGGCCGTTCTCTGAATATTTTACTCCTGTAAGACAGTGAATGTGCACTCTGCATCCAAGACATTTGACACACAGAGCTCTCATGCTGAGAGCGCAACCATAAATAATGAATGTTTCTATTTTGCCTTTTGTTGGTGTGTTGGGGCAGATAGCATAAAATATTGCTTAAAATCTTGGAACAAGTCCTGAGATGCTCCTGTTTTTCCATCAAACGTGCATAATTTGTTGCTGCTAGAATAAATACACTTTTACTTTGGTCCCCCCCAAAAAACCCAGGTTTCCGATTGGCTTGAAGGTGCCCATTAAAATTTAATGTCGTCAAAAAAAGATCAGAAAAGCAAATATTAACTCGACTGCAATTTTATTTTTTAAGAAACACCTCACTGAGCATATACCCTACATACAACATATCGATATTTTTATTTTCACTTGTATGTAACATGTAAAAAGGTTTTTTCCAACACCCATCTATTTGCTCGTAGCCTTTAAGAGAAGGCTTGTTTAGAGAGCACGTCACACCAGGGTTCACTCGCTGACCTCTGATGCTGTACCTTCACAGCTCCTGGGTCAGCAGGGCACCATCATAAAAGGGGAGGCCACTGTTTAGTGGTCTTGTTTAGGTTCAAGCTGCCATGTCTCCGAGCATCTGCTGTGATTAATGTTCCCAAAGGCTTAATCACAGTTGACTCAAGGGCTCCTGCTCCATAACTGACCTTCGACCGCAGCGAGAGGCGGCGGTGGACATGGGAATACAAAAAAATCTTCCTATTGATATATTTGTTTTTCGAGAAGTAGTTCTAATGCTAAAGATAGCATTTTATGCAGCCTAAAGGGACAGTTCTGTTTGACTTTTAAATTCCAAAGAGAAAAGAAGCAAACACAAAATCAGCGCCCATGGTTAATTACATACCTGGAAGTGTTAGAAGTGTCAACGATAATTACAGGCCAGTTCTCCTGATGAAGCCATCTTATTTTATATCTTTGAACCTTATTTTCCAGTTGCTTGTGTGCTTGACATTTCAATGGCCCGCTGTTGATTGCATTTACTCCAAGTGAGCGGCTTCCTAATTAGCTGCCAGGTCAGGACATGGCTAAAACTTGTTAAACTATCAGTGACAACAACAAAGCAATCCCAAACTAAAGGGGCTGTTATATAATATCAAAATGAAGAAAAAGAAAGCTACTTTGCTACTCCTGAAACAATTTTCAAATTCATTCTCTCATTTTTTAAAATCTATTTCATTCCTTGTTTTAGATCCAAGCTGAATGTTGTTGCTTCATAACAATTGTGGTGGTGCAGCCAAGCATTATTCTTGTTTTATTGCTTAAAGAACCAGTAAATATATATATATATATATTTTTTTTTTTTTTTCCCTCCCCCGGAGCACATTGTGGTGGTGCAGCCAAGCATTATTCTTGTTTTATTGCTTAAAGAACCAGTAAATATATATATATATATATATTTTTTTTTTTTTTCCCTCCCCCGGAGCACTGTGGTCTATTTCCCCATCTCGCCTTAAGTCCTGACACCCTCACCTGTCAGTCAGATAAGCCCTTACATAGCACTACATGAACACGATTTTTTCCCTCTGTTCAAAGCTGAAATCTGTTGCCACTTCAGTAATGGAAAGTTGTCTCTTGCACCTTGGCAGGTCTTAGAGACTGATAGAATTCATCATATTCTGGCATCTTGGGATTTTTTTTTGCTTTGGAATTTTCGAGCCATGCAGCGTGGAAAGGCCAATTTAATTTCAGGCTTTGCTCGGAAACCCCACAGTACTCTATCATAGATCATAACTGAGGATACATTACCCACACACTGGCATTTGGGTTTCCCTTTGGAAGACTTTATTTTCCATGGAACAATAAACTCGTGGCACACTCGCTTTAGCTTTTAATTGGCTGCACAGTGTAACTTAAGGGGTGTGCTAAAAAGACTTTCTTAATAATATTTGTATTTTAAACCCAAAAAAATCCACATGAATGTTGCCAATTTAAAAAGATTTTTGTATATTCATATTGACCTTCAAGATCAATCGTTATTTAGTTTTCATTTCTCCCACTCTTTGTAGACTTTGCTTCACAAATGTTTGGCTACTTAAATCACCATGTTTGGTATCATTAAAGTTTCATAAAAAGAGGCTACAGTGCTACATAATTGATTTTATTCACCGCCATAAAGAAGGAGCGCAGGCATTTCTCCGTTTTTAGCAGGTGCTGCTGCGCGGCATGACATGTTTTGCATATAATGACCTGTAGCAGCTCCTGGGCCGGCGATATCAATCATAGCGCTTGTGCTGTAGCGTGAGGTTGCCGCTGTCAAGAAGGGACTTTCACTACGTGTCACTGCAGCTCTGTTATTGATGATGGGACATTTGAAATTAATAACCTGCGCTGGAAGACACCCACTCCCCCGTACGCCGCAGTGGAACCAGCAGCTGCTGAGGCAGCTGAGCGCCAGACCAGTCTCCCATCAAGCATCCCCCACCTCATTCGCTCTGCTCAGACAGGACATAGCTCATTATTAAGTGTCTGTCTTTTTTTCAACGAGAAGAAGTTCAAACTGGACTCTGGTGTCCATGTTGGCTTTCCCAGGGGCTCGCCTCCATTCAGCGTCTCAGTACAGGAATGTTTGCGGCCTCGTTTTGGTGTCAGAGGGAAGGGCAACACTTCATGGAATGTTCTTGGTGAAGAATTTACAGAAGATAAATGCCGTTTATAACAGAATGAAAAATGTAATGTACTCATGGAGTTACCGTGTTACAGCAGAAAAGTCAATATAGAAATGAAAAACACAATTATCAAATAAATAAACATGCATGAGGAAATACATATTTAAAATATAAATAATATTTACAATCTGAGCAGAATCAGCAATAGAGAATATACAGAGTTCAATTTACAAATGTTGGGAGACAGATTTCTTTTCATTTATTACCCCAGAGCCGACCCCCTGACCTTGTTTTCAGTCATCTGTTTGACACATGAGCTGCATGATGACATCTGAACTCTCGAACAAGAAAGCACATAAGTGTATTTCCCCCCAAACAACTCAGGTTGCGTTTTCAATGCAATGCACAGGTAATGAAATATGTAAAAATGTTATGACTCACAAGAGCTTTACTGTCTGAGGATCGTGATGCAATTCCAATGCAACTAATTGCAGCAGTCCCCCCCCCCCTCTGTCTCAGGAGCAACGTGTGAGACTGAGATCCACGGGTGTGACTCCAGCCCCTGTCAGCACAACGGCACATGCTCCGACTCACTGGGACATTATGAATGCCAGTGTCCAACAGGTATGTTGGACCATGTTCAAACCTTTGTAATAACATTGAAGTGGTGTCTGTTAAAGCAGGCGGTCGTGTGGTCCTTTTAAACTCATCTGAGGCGAATGTGGCCTAAGATCCTGAGCCAGGGCTCTTCCAGCCATCTCACTGAAAACTAACAGTGATCACATTTTACCAGCAGAGTCCCTGGACTGGGACACTACCTGCCGGCATGATTGAAATGCAAAATAATTTTGGTTTCTCTTAATCAAAACAATAAAAAAAGAACAAGTTCAATGACATTATGAAGCAGCTTGGGACCATCAGAGATTTCTTGCCTTCTCCACTGTGACTGATGAATAGCAACCTGACACGACTCAGGCGCTAATCATTTTCAAGGATGAGGTAATGTTAAAGTTTTATTAGTCTTACGCTGCAAACAGCAATGAATAATGGTGATTTATTACAAGTGATCAATATGAAAAGTGGAAGGAAGAACCAGTCAGTTGACTGGCTCGCACAGGAGGAAGAGACGAGGCTTAAAAAAGCTGATTTATCTCTTTAAATGAGATGATACCTTGAATATAATTGTGTATATTTTTGGGCTTGAACATTGTTGGAAACATTATGGGTAATATTCAGTCGATATTTAACATAGTTTGTCAGTAGTTATATTATTAAATCAACACATAAATCATATTTACTTGGACCCAATATGTTTTTATTTCCTCTCCTTTAATTAATATGAATGGTTACCAGGTTTCACTAACGTCCAGTGTTCAGGAAAAGAAAAGTCCTGGGATGAAAATTCTACTTCCTAAAAAGCTGTTGGTCCAAACAGCCTTCATTGTACAGAATATATGCAACAATTCACACAATCACAGTATTGGTTTATAGTCTCAGCCTGTGATTGACAGCTGAGGAAAACCACCAAGCTCGTCGCCAGAGCTCAATAATGGGATCCAAATTGTGCAAATTTTACATTGTGAAACTCCCATTATAATAATTGTCCCGTAATTGCTTGTTGCGCCTCAACGGCTGAGTCTGAATTTCGGTTCGGTGAATGTAAACTGATGGACCACTGGAGCTCTCTGTTGTTGGCCGGCTCACTCAATTGCTCTTTCAGGAAAGGTTTAAAAGCACAGTCAGACCAAAGGCTCCGTGGACAGAGCTTCTTAGTGGCTGGGGGGGGGGATGTTTCAGCATGTGATTTGTCTTTTTAGGTAAGTGCAATATTGATATAATGAAACATTGTGTTTGCGTACTTCATTTAAATTATACATGAAGGGGCAATACTGGTGTTAGTGAACCAGGCACTTTGTCAGCCGCTGAGAGGGACGCACGTCTGAGTCATTAATTGAAGGGACACTCAGAAATAACATTGTTCTTTCATCAAATCTTGTCTGGATGCTTATCGCAGAGGGGATGAGCTCTCTATCACTCGTTTTGCTCTCATTTGTGCCAGTCTTCTGAAATCAGGACTGATGAACGAGACATATAAGTGGCCACTACCATTTGAAATTACAGAGGCAATAGTTCCAGCAGACAGCCATAGGACATCATAGAACATCTTCTGCTATTTAAGAACAGGCAACTTTTCTTTCTCACTGTTTCTTAGGATGTAAAGTATCATATCCTCCTGTACTGTCAAAATGTTTGTTGCTGCCAGACACTCTCTGAGCTGCACACAACTGACCAGCCATCTGACCCTAACCTTTTCAGCCATCCAATCCACTGACCAACCAACCTATCATCCAACACACATCTCCTGTACTGCGTGTTCTGTTCGGTGTTGTGCTCTTTCGGCACCGGGTGAAACATGGGGTCATTGTTTGGACAGGTTGCCAGTCCATCTCACGGCCAACTCACTGACAGAAAAACAAAGTTATACCTTCAGGGAATTTCCAGTTTCCAGTTGGCTTAACTGGCATGTCTTTGAAGTCAGGGAGGAAAACTGGAGGAAATCTTTGGAGACACGCTGAGATCTTTTGAAGAAAAGCAGCTCCAAACGTACAATCTTATGAATAGCAATTCACAAAGAACTGAAAAATAATCCTACTTTCTGATTATTAACAATAGACATCTCTGAAGCAGGTGAAGGCATGTAATTGAGAGCACTTTCTTGAAGTCATCCCAAACTTTTTTTTTTTTTATTTGAAGATGACCTTTACACAAGAAAAATGTCATTTTTTCCCTATTTTCTAAAATGTTTCCCCATGTACCAGATGTGATGTAACTGTCCCTTTGGCCTTTTGATGTTGTGGGCATTGTTGTGGAAATGAGGGACTGGGCTGATGGCTATGTTGATGGGCTTATTGAGTGGGAGCCTTGTACCACAGATGTCAAGTTGAATTAGACCCACGACACCCCTCTAGAAGCCTCTCCAGAGACTGCGATAGACCAACTTGGAGCAGGGGTCAGCGCTGGACCCTTTTGCACAGGGTTGGTTGTCAGTTAAAGGTTTATGTCTATGTCTGTGTCTAATTAATGGGTCTAAGATATACATTAACAGAGACATTTCTAATTTTATTCCAGATACTCTTGGTCACATGTATCAGTCGCTCCTGGATTGTGATCATTTAATGCCAGACGAGGCAAATAAAACTTTAAGGCAATACATTATATGCGAAAATGATTTGCTCCTTCATTACATCAGGTAGATTTGAATCCACAATAGTGGTAAAGGCAGTAGCTCCCATGATCCCACTCTGCTTTATGAGGTCATCAAGCTACGTCGTTCATTATTGTTGATCGAGGGACGTTAGCAATAGAGGTTGTGTCTTGTGGATTTAGGAAACATACCTACACAATATGTTTCACATATTTGCTTGACTGTATTTGTGCTCCCACTGTTAATAGCAGAGAGTGAGGGTAAGGGGACACATTGTTATCCTGTCCTAAAGCACTTATACTGTACATGATTGTACATGATTATACAGACAGTATAGAGTGTTGTTTGACCTCAGGCTTGAAACTAATGTTTGCCGTATCTCCCATGTTAACTCAAGATAGATATCCACACTCTGCACACAAGCTGGTGCTTTTTTTTTTTTTTTTTAGTCCTTTCTTTTCAGCGAGGGCCGTTGCTTGCTCTTTTTCACTGCCTCTGAATCAGCCTCTGCAGCCTGCCCTAATCCTTGATCATGAATCCCTAAGTCCCTGAGTAAACTGGTACTAGATGTGGCCAAAGATCCATGGTAACGAAACTCCACAGGGTGAACACTGGCTTCCCAGCCTTGCTGCTAAATCCCATCCGTTATCTCAGTAAATCTAAGCCTCTTCAGCTCATACGCCTCATCGTCTCATCCTGAAGTGATTCTTGGGCAATATAGGAAAATGGAGTTTGGTCAAAGTTCTGGAACAGATAATCAAAGAAAGACTTTTGACATGATTGATACACAAGCTGTAGGCTAAGCCCTATGTGACGCTGCATATAGAACGCGCACAACTTAACAATATACAGCCTAGTAGCCAAGTATAAAGCCGGATGTTGTTTGACTCTTGTTAAGCATTCAGTTTGTGCTCAGTTCAAGTGTTCTTGTTAAATTGGTCATGCGGAATAATGTCTGGGAACAAGGTATCAGACACTAGGACAACACACTGATAATCCTTACTGATTCATGAAACAGTCAGTGCACGACTGAATGAGTTTAAGTTTAAGGTCAAATTTAGAATAAAATAAAATAAAATGACACAAAACGAGGCCAGTCCTCCAGACGACCCACGACTGGCCCAATTCTGGCCTGTGTTATGAAATATATAAAAGAGCTGGCCTGGCCCAGAGTCTTTAAATTAGAGATGGGTCTGAGACACTGATTACAGATGTACTTTGTTTTGCAGCAGTTACACGAACCCTCTAAAATCTCTTCCTGCAGGTTTTCTGGGAAAGAACTGTGACGTCGATGTTGATGCTTGTGCTCTGCCTGGCAACACGTGTCCACCAACCACTCAGTGCGTGGATCTGCCGTACGGTTATGAGTACGCCTGCCGTGTACCCTGCCCTCAAAATCTACAGGTGGGTTCGAAAATCTTAGTGGACTATCTCCTCATCTGCTTTTATGTGTTCTATACTGGGGGGGGGGGGCACAAAGGACCTAGCATCTACTTAGAAGGGGCCAATATGTTCAACATCAATGCACAATTCCGGTTTCAGCGAGGTGCATATATAGGCCACCCCTTTTTCCACCGTTAGCTCTAAAGCCGAGGATCCTTCAGTCTAAGAAATGCATCAAACTCTGATTTTTTAAGGCATTCTAAGGCTTCTGTCGATTTTTTTCTTTTTTTTAAATTTATTTATGATAACCTGGAAGAGAACATGGAGAATTTAAGTGTGAAGGCATCCAGTGTAATTCAGTATCTTATTTATGTAATGTGGGGTAATCCATTGTTGTACATGGGGATGAATATAAGCATAAATCCCACGGGAAGATTGACAGCAAATGCGATAATCCATAAACACTGCAATCAGCTGGTGCCGTTGCAGAACAGGATGCTGGTTTACCTGTTAAGTTATATTAAATATTTAACTAACAAGAGAATTCCCGGCTCCTACGCGTGTCGTGTGAAACATGCAACATGCACCGTATAGCAAAGAGTGGATTCTAACCTCATTTCTGACTGACAGTACAAAAAAAGCGGCTGGAAAGGGACTTTACTGCGCGAGCAGAAATCCATCACACTTTTTTTTATGATCCCTTCTATTTAACATGGTCGCACATCTTCCTGCTTGAAAGCAGATTTGGCGGAAAATCCAAAAGATCCGGAATCGTCATTGTTTATCGAGGGGTTCTGCTTTTGCCGTGCACTGGAACGGCCTCAGCCACCTGCTGAGCGCTGCGGGAGATTTGCAACGTCTGTCTTTCTGTACGTGCAGAGGCTCTTTGTATGTGTGCATGGAACCCAATGCATTTAAAGGAACACCAAAGACAGAAGCTTCTTCGGATGACAGATGGAGATGATCACTCGCTGAGGAGCAAAGCTTGAGTTGGCCCCTGTACAGAAATGCCATGATGTCTGCATTATACACCTTCTCTCACGACCAGGTGCTTCCTGTGGCCTTTTGTTTCCCCTCTGCTATATATATCCACCCACTCGTTCACCAGCTACAGGCACTGGCCTTTTCTCACTGGTTGCTCTTGGGAGGGTTCGCGCTCCATGACCATTGATCTTTTCTTGTGAGAGACGCGATGCTACATGGAATGTCGACGTGCGGAAAGTGAAACCCGCATCGAGCATCAACTGGTATTCATGAACGTGTCAAGTGGCCGTAATGAAGCTCATTTTTGTGGCAGCCAGGCAAAGAAAAGCTGAAGAGCTCTCGTTGTGAAACAACATTTATATTTTGGTGCTGCAACATCTCGGTACCTATTTAAGATATTGCACTTCGATATGTCGCAATTTCACTCCTGGACACGGAACGGCGCATCGCTGATAATGCCTCCGTCCTCTCTCCACAGCCCTGTGCCAACGGAGGACGCTGCGTCTTGAGCGATGCTGCGAGCTACACCTGCATCTGTATGCCTGGCTGGTCCGGTCAGAACTGCCACATAAATGTCAATGATTGCGTTCAGCACTGGTGTCAGAATGGAGCCACTTGCTTGGATGAGATTGATGGTTACAGGTGAGTGTTGAAATCTTGATTGTCTTCAGGGCCATTCAGGCACCAGAATGTCAATGATTGTAAAAGCGGTGACATTTACTGTTTCTGCTCCTTCGGGGTTTAAAGAAATTCCCCCCCGCTCTCTGCAGTATTCAGAGGAAATCTCTTTAATTTGTTGCCAGGTGCCTTTGTCCCAGAGGATACACGGGCGTTTACTGCGAAGAGGACATTGATTACTGCGTTGGCCATCGCTGCTCGGAACACGGCGTTTGCCTGGACGGCCGGCACAACTTCACCTGCCTCTGCGCGCTCGGGTTTGAAGGGTCGCTCTGCGAACTGGAAACAAATGAGTGCAGCAGCTTCCCCTGCGCGAGCGGCGCCACCTGTGTGGACCTAATCAGTGGTTATCGGTGCCACTGTCCCCCAGGGTTTGAGGGTATGGAACCGTCTGATGCGAGTGAGATCCTGTTTGCCGACTTCAGTGTGGCCACTCACAGGGACATTTAGGGACTTTTAGAGCAAGTTTTGGAATGTAGGAAATGTGACGCTATGACTCACTGAGGTTTAACACGAGCATTTAAATAAGCGTGCTCCAGTAGTCAGGGCTAATGAGCAGTTTGAGTGACGTGAAAAAAATGTGAATTTCTACAGTTTATAACTGATTAACAATTTCGCTGACTAGTGTTATAAAATAATCTCCTTGTGCAAATGAGAAGAACTGCATTCCAGGGTGCGTCACAGTTTTTCATGGCAATAATAGATGTGTTACACATATGATATAGATGAGCAGAAAAGTACAATTAAATTATGACAGATTAACAGCGGTAACTTCGGTGATGCGTGATCATTTTTATGCTGTTCCTTAAAAATATCCTACATCTTGGTTCACGTTTCAGCTCATACATCTACAGAGGCCCAACACGGCTCTTATTAAACAGCATTTATATTCACCGGCTCTGTGCTCGGGTACTTGAAGAGCCTAACTCTTATTATTTGGATGCAACCCTTCAATATGCATATTTATTGGCTTCTTTCCTGACCCATAATGCATCCTTCTTGCTCTTGGTAATCACTCCCACGTTTTCGCATATCCCTGTGAACTAAGATAGAAATGCTTGGTGGAGGTAGAAAATATTTCTATTGAGTGCTTAGAGTATTAACGTTAATCATTTTAATTGTATTTTTTACATATTTAGATTTAAGGTAACACTTCCAGTGTAATAGCACATCTTCTGGATGTGAATGTGTAACCAGATCAGTGCTGCAGTTATTTCTAAGCAGGTTTATCAATTAATATTTGCTGGCAGTACGAGCTGGCTCCGTATCACAGCAGTCCTGCTGTGTAGTATAAAATGCATCTTGTACAGTATTTTGGGCCAGAGGTACAGTCAGTGGCATCTTTAATTATGCCAGTGTATGATTAACAGAGTGCTAGCTGGTGTGTGTGTGTGTGTGTGGGCTCATAATGGCAAAAGTACAATTACCTTTGGTGGAGACAGCATAGCAAATCGTGCGCCAGTGCCCGAGGACGCCGGGCTCTCCGACTCACGGAGAACTAAGAGGTCTGAAATCTGGCCAGAGGGCAGAGCAAGGGGAGCTTTAAGTTTGTCAGTGAAATCTTAAATCAATTCCACATCTAATTCCTGCCCAGAGGACACTGAAATGAAGAGTCTGCTGTTTATGCATACATACAAGTCACAGCGTTCCGTCCAAATAACCATCCCCTCACATTTTCAGCCAGTCAGAGGAGATCAGTCATCCTTTTAAAGCAGATGCGGTTGAAATTTAAGAAGAATGAACCGAAATGTATTCGGAAAGTTCCCACATTATGCAAATATTCAAGCTTCATTATGAAATTAAAATCACCATTAACAACCTCAGTGATTGCTTCATTCATTAGCAGAAACATATTTTATGCTGCATTCCCTGTGACACTAACTAGAGTTGATTTGTTTCGCTCTTTATCCTGCAGGAAGGACCTGCTCGGAGAACGTAAATGATTGCTGGTCGGAGCCTTGTCTAAAAGGAGGCCTGTGTATGGATCTGATAAATGACTACATTTGTCACTGTCCCCTTGGTAAGCACTGACTACTTGTGTATTATTGAGCATGTTTACAAAAATATCTCGCTATTAATCCTGTGTGTTACTGTATCTTGGGAATGTGTGAGGAGTTTTTGTTCCTCACACGTTGACATGCAAACCTAATTGTGCGCTTGCGATCATTTCTCAGCTTTTATTTAAGATGCAAAGACAGGAACTATCAGTTCTACTTGTCTTTTAAAGTTTGAATGCAGAAAGCTAAAGCACAAAGACAAATAAACGGAAGCAGTAAAACTGTATTATGGGTAGGCCATTCATAATAAACGGTTCAGTTTTCACTTTTTCAGTTAATGGAGCACAGGTTAATTTCAGTGTCAGTAGAAAACAACACTGTTCTCTGCCCTGCAAAGCACTGGTGCATGAGCCCCTCCCACATTCGGCTCAGATGGAGTTGTCGGCGTTGTCCCTTAATCAAGCGACACCCTGTTTTACAAACGTCTATATGTTTGACATTTCCCAACACATGGATCCATAATCAGCTGTAACACGGTCCTAGATGCAGGGAGGTCTTGTGCAGCTGATTTTTACGACGCCCTCAGGTAATAAACTACTTCATCACCACTTGATTGCACAAGTCGGAACGCTGCTGCAGCCGGGCCCAGCTTGGCATTACACGTCCGATGTCACATTTGGCAGTAAACAGCCACAGTCCCAAGAATAGGGTATAAAGGCAAATATTTGAAAGAGTTAGTTTCACCAAACACACGAGCAAACAGGACACAAAGTCCACGCTTGCACTGGCTGATGTCTGGGAAATGATTCTCTCAAGATAGTTCACGAAAGCCGATGCTCTCCGCAGCTTATACTGGGCATTTTTGTTGTTTTCCAAGTCTACCTACGTTTGAGAGGAATCATATTTCCAGTGCTTTACTGCGCATTGTGTTTTAGTGCTCTGTGCTTCTCCCTCAGCCAAGTATGCTTCTGCACACTAAATCACTAAATGTGGGTGTAGTCATTAAAACATTTGCTGCGCCGAGACCTGGGCAGCACCTGTCACATGGTGCGTTTTTATGACATTATGGACAAAGCAAATGCATCACGGTATATAATCTGCCCTTGCCATTTTCCGGCCTTTTGCGCAAATTAAATTTGGGCGAAAAACAGAACACCAGTGTGTCAGTAAAACCTCCATTACTGTTGTAATTTCATTGACAGATTTATAGACAGGTGTTTGTGATCACTTTATCATTTTGGAAATTCAATTACACAAATGGTCTGTCAGGTTTGTCTGCTCTTCTTACTCAAAACACACACGCACACACACACACACAACAATAGCACTGGAAGACCTGGACCAGACCATGGTCCAGGCATCCAGATGTTTCACTTCGCTCCTTCAAAGATCCTGGGAGATAGTCGTTCTTAAGAAGTCCTGCTGACAAACCAACCAACCACGAAAGAACACAAGACTAAGTGTGAAAACAGGTTGTAAAACCATTGACTTGATGGAAAAGCTGCTTAGATACAAATGCAATTTAATGAAAACATCACAGCAGCCAATTAAAAACGTGTGTTTGCGGCAGCGTTCTGAGGTAGGGTGGGTTGTCCACCAGCCTGAAGGTCAGTGGTTCAATCACTGGCTCCCCCAGGCTGCATTTCCAAATGACCTTGCAGAAGACGCTGAACTAAATCACCACCTGATGACTGTTCTGTCAGTCTCAGTGGTGTGTGATAGAAAAGTGCCGCGTGAATGTGACTAGTAGTGAAAAGGGTTTGGAGTGAGCGTAGTGAAAGGCCTGTTTAAAAAGCAGTCCATTTAATATTTACCGATGGTAGTTCATTCATGTTGGCTTTTTGTTCAGAACTACAAACCTTGACTCCTTCACCTGAACTTGCCACTGTCTCTTTAGATTCTGTATTTCAGCGCTCAATCCTCTCACTAAGGACTGGGAACAAAACCCTCTTTGTTGGTGGAGGTAACGCGCGACACAAGCTTCACCTGGCTTTCATAATCGTACAGAACCAAAACTCTCATTTGATTTATTAAACAGACACGATTTTCACTTTATCAGCTCAGTGGAGCAACCAGAACATTGTTGATGAGAGACGATTAAATATGCCGACGAGCAGCTTAAGAGTAGTTATGACCCATGCATGTCACCATTAACCAGGGAACACGACAACATGGGCAAGGGTGCTCTGAACGTCCCGGCGCCGTGCATCTCAAGCTGCAACCGACGACAATGAGTTTCGCGCCGCGCCTTGCTCTCTGCAGTCGGAGCTGTCAGACGGAGTGGGGAGTCCCATTTGGAGATGGTGACACTGTAAATGTGACATTCCTTCATGCAACATTAACCTCAGAGTGAACTGCATGCACAATTGGTTATTAAACACTTCAGAAACACTCTGTTGGAGGCAATAGCTGTCCATTAACTAGTCAAGGCAATATATAATATGATGTGGGGGGGGGGGGCAGTCGGAAGGTCATCAAACATGGAGATAGATGTGTTGGTGTAAAGCACGGTGCCGTCGATACAGATTACGCCATAAAGACAATGGCGGCGGCGGCTGACAGCTCAACATGTTGCGTAGTCTCTCATGTGTCCATGCCTTCGTATAAATGAATTTGCATGAGGAGGCGCTGCTTGAAATATTTCATTTCATCGCTCTGCCAGTGAGTGAGACCTACTTTGCACACGCTGACTGACTTCACCCAGATGAATGTGACACGAATATGGGCCCATTCTGCCTGTTTAGGCACTACTGCTTTAAAGAGGCTTTTTTGCTTTTTCCTGATTATGAAATACTCCATAATCCTGCTCGCTCTCTCTCTCTCTCCAAAATGAAAACAGGCGTTATCACATTGGTCTTCATTATTTTGACCCACATTACTTAATGGGTGCAGCACATGTGATACGCCCTCTTCTATTTTTGGCTTCTCCCTTTCAGTCATTTGTATTTATACAAGCCCATGTATCAGTCAGCCCATCTGTCTGGGCTTTATTTACAACAATAGGTATTGACATGGGTATCTATCAGTGACATGCAGACGTGCATTCGACCGGGCAGATAAATGTGATATGGATCGGTTTGGTAGGGATGGTCTCTGTCAATGATTCAATCAATTAGCATACTGCATAGCAGCTAGGTTGCCCAGCGGGGGAAGAATCAATACCCCCATTAATCCGCTAAAGAAAAAGGTGTCTTTACCTAATAAAGCACAGGGCAGCATGAGCGCTGCGCAGCGTGTGCTGCTGCTGCATGATCGCGCTCCTTATGGCTTGTTTACCAAGGTTTAATTCAATGCACCGTTTGTTTGTGTCGTTTTGGTCTCAGGATTCAAGGGGAAGGACTGCTCCGTGGACATTGACCTTTGCTCGTTTGGAATCTGCAGCGAACGCACATTAATATGCACCGAGACCGGTGACGGACAGAATGTCTCCTGCACATGTGAAAGAGGTGAGCGAGACCTTTACCAGGCGACGAGTCGTGCGGCAACATTAGCGGGTGGAACATGAGCTCATGGCAAGAGTGAGCATGTGACACAAAGCAGCCTGTTACCTTAAGAAGAACCACTGTCTTGCGCAGAAGGCAGGTTTATTGCAATGCAAGCACTATGTCTGTAAATCCCAAAGTGCTTTTTACACGCTGTGACCCGAGGCATTATGCGTTAAGGTTGTCTGTTTGTCCTGGTCTCAGTAACATAATTCTGTCCAAATCTTCAGTTGGACGCAAGCATGAGCTGGTTACATTTTATTGGTCAAACATAAAAGCACATTTTCTGTCTTCTCAGGGGAAAATTTTCATTTGGATTCAAAAATGAACCGAATTGAATTTGCCCGTCAAAGTTCGAGGTTGCTGTGACCTTACGCAATAAGTTTCGGATCTTGTGCATTTCACACGCTGAGGAAATATTTCCAGCCTTGCCGCACATGATTAAAAGCTGGTGGTTTATGTCGCAGTAACCTCAGGATCTTGTGAACACGATATGATCAGCAGCACCCATTGGGCATATCATGTCAAAGATTTATGCCACCCCCCCCACACATTTTCTTTTTCTGGCTTGTGAAAGTTGGGAGTGATTCAAAGTTTGGCTCCAATTTTCACTTCAGCTCATAAATTTACCAGTTAAAATTTTGCTCAAAGATGAGCTGATTAGACTGCAGTGGTCAAAGGTCAGATCACCCAGTGATGTCTTAGGAGTCTGGAACAGTGGTACTAGTTTAGTAGTTTTATGTGTTGCAGACAAATACTTCAATCTAAGAAATAAAATGCACTCGCTCACTCCTCTATCAAAAAGGATTTGCAGCATTGAGACGCACTGTTTCCACAACCTCATTGCCATTCAATGACCTCATGGAAATGTTTGAAGATTATTTTGACAGCTCTTGCAGAAAAAAAACAATATGTTCTCTGTCAGTTTGTGATTGTCTCCATGAGGACACTATAGTTATCACTGCAGTAGCTGCCAGCAGTGGCAGAGATAACGCAGGAGTAAGTGGAGGAGGCTTGACCCGCTGGACACTCTGAGGTTTGCCAGTGGAAACCAGGCTTCACTACGCCGCATTGCGACTGCATACGTGCAGTAAGTGACAGAGTGCCAGTGTAGGGCTGTGTGAGTACGCACACCAGTGTATTCCTGGGTGTAGCTGAGGCACTTGGAATGAAAAAATAAAAATAAATAAATATTTAGCCTCCCAAACCAATCTTAACTCAGTCGGCACGACTCCACACCAGCCCGGCTATCTGTTTTCAAATGAGTGGCCATTACGTAGAAGTTGTTGTAACCCAATCAATAACCGTAACTTCATTACTGCCGTTGCACTTATGCTCGCCAGATGTCAAAGTGAACGATTGTGAGTGATTTCTTATGCAAATGAAGGCAACCTGCGGCAAACTGCTCCGGCAGATCACTTCTCAAGGGCATGCAGTGAGATGCTTCAGGTCAACGGGCTCGGCGTCTGTATGATCTAATGTTTTCCAACATAGCATAGCAGTCACACCCCCCCGTCACCATACTGTACATCCTGTGCTGTCAATGTGTTGATCTAGTGTTTTGTGCTAACACTAAATCAAATGTCTACACCATGAATATTTGATTAAATATTTTAATTCATGATTTTTCCTAATGAAACTCTTGAATAGCAGGTTTCATAGGTTTCATGAGGAAATAATTTGGTGGTTTTTTTTTTTTCTTTCTTTTTTTTACAAGCCCTCCCTGAAAAACATCCTGACAGCACTTTCAATCCAGTTTTTTTTTTTTTGTATCTTACATTAGCATTCATTTCAAAGGAAACAACTTTGCAGTGCAAGACTTATTTTTTGCCAAAAAATTATTTGTGCTCCCGAAAGCTGTTGTTTCATCAAAAGCTTTTCCTCTGCATGAGAGAGCTTTTGTCATCTAGAAGGTTTTTGCAACACAGCACTTGTTTTTGTTTTGTTGCCTTTCTTGTTTTTCCTATAACGCCACATTTCTATTCGGGAGGAAATCCTGCTCGTTCCGCAGTGAGTCTGCTTCCACAACATTTCTTCCGTTCATACGCTCCCTGTTAGTATTGGTGAAGGGTACCTCAGGACCCGTACCCTCTGTTCAGTCGGCTGTGTTCACTCACAACAAATGTGTGGCTGAGTGTGAGGTTAACCCACTTACAGCCTGAGTTGCACCAGAATTAATGTGACAAACAGTGACATGTTTCTCCTCTTAACTGGCCTGTGTGCATTCACACGTGTGCACCGATGCATGCTATTTGTTTCATGCAGTTCCCCCTTTGTTCCTAGATTGGCTTTGATGTTAAAATCACTAAGTTTGCTTGTTTAATGTAATAAATCAGAGGGGGAATGACTGGCTCTTATTAAACATGATTAAATGATCCACTGAGCTGAGTCTGCATGTGCCCAGCCAGCCCCCTTTAAATCAATATGAGCTTTGAAAAGCAGCTTTTGTTTGTGAAACAAGTCATACTGATCCTAATTGGGTGAAGAATCTAAACCAGGCGAGGCAAAAAGGAAAAGATTTCAGTAACTTCATGTTTCCTTCTTCCACATGGCCTGCAGGGTTTGCAGGACCGTTCTGTGAAGTGAATCTCAACGACTGCGAGTCCAATCCCTGCCAGAATGGGGGTATTTGTGTGGACGGCGCAGACCAGTATCAGTGCTTCTGCTCAGAGGGTAAGCTACCATGCAGCTCCAAACATACAAGTAATACTCTGTCATAAATTTACAGGACAAATCTTTGCTTTGTCTAGAGCTCGGCACACGAATGAATAAAAAAAAAAAATAAAAAAAAATCTGTTTGTCAGTGTTTCTACCAGACTGTTTCTATGAATAACTCCTTAAACCTTATTTTTTTCAGCAACAGCAGAGCAATCATTTGTAAAAAAAAAAAAAAAAAGATTGCACATCACATCTCCATCTTAATTGATTCTGTTCTCAATCGTTTCAACAATTACAATGGACGTGTGATCTTCGTCAAACCAGTTCCTTCAACATAATCCACCCAGGTACTCATTATTGCACAAAAATGAAACATCCTTCTCCTTCAGCCTGTAAGATATTCATAATTTATTACTAACGAACCTGACTCTGAATAAGGAGACCACCTCTCATGCTGTACTTGGAGTAGACTTAAGTAGAAAAAAGGAACTTAATATAATTTTGCCAGAAACTGATTTATACTCCCTGAAATGCATCAGAGACTTCAACAACACCATCAAAACCAAACTCTTCTGCCAAGTCCTCATAATTTGAAAAGTTAATATTAATGTAAATGATAAAACTGAAATTCTTTGGGGTGGTTTGGTTCGATGTAGCCCCCCCCCCGCCCTCAGGTCTCCTCGCACCCAGGGAGCCCTGAAGTCTCTTGTAACATTCCTGCATATGACTAATTGATGTATTTCAACAACTGCGGTTCAGCTCGGGAAAAGTTTAGGTTGTTATCGCCCTCTTCCTCCAACTCCATGACTTTGATATGATGACAGCAAAAAAGTTGACCCTAATGTGTGCACAACCTTGAGGGCTGAGAGCTATCAGAATTCATTCCAACCATTCGTAGCAGGTGGTTTTGTCACTGATGAGCACGACTTGAGCTAAAGAGCATGGAATCAATCAGCGAACTCACTCGTTCTAGTGTTGCTCTGAAATAGACACCATCACGTTGATTGCCACGTTTTCTCCTCATTGATCTTCAGTTAACACTCCTCCTCTTGGTCCCTGGTTGCAGATCATTACTCGCAGGGTTAACACGTGTATTTGTTTTACATTTACATGAAATCATCCCATCAGGTACCGATGCTCGTTTCATTAGCGCATCAGGGAATGAATCTGGGCTATTTTTCCAACGATTTCCTGGTCCGGTTGACATCGTTCCTGTCAGACATTCCTCTGATTAAACCTTGATTGCCGGTGGAGCCTGCTATGCATTTTAAATGAAGTCAGAATAATTGTCAAATTTTATGACATGGAGAGAGGTGGAAATTGGTTCCATGGTCAGTTTGAGAAATGATGAGAGTTTGACCTGCATCGATGGTGCTGATAGCCAAGAATTAGTCATGGGTCTCCTGTAGCTGCGGTGTGTGACAGTGCTAATGATAGTAATTTTGCGGCGTGACCATGTGGTGGAATATATTTATGAGGGAACTAAAATGTCAGAAATTGGCAGCGTTCGCGTTTGCTTCATGACTTTAACCTTTTTATTTTTTGTAAATACCAAATTTGCTGAGGTAACTAAGAAGCAGGTGAAGCCATAAAATAAAAATAAATATATAACATAGACCCCGCCGCTCTCCACGTATGCGGTTGTTCATGAAGAGTCACACAATGCTCTCAGGTGTCATTTGATTCTAATCTGTCTATTTATGTCGGCTCATTGCCAACAATCACTCGTTTCTGATGATGAGGTTGTTCTTTTTGTTTTTTTTTTTGTTTTTCTTCACAACAGGCTTCGGGGGGTTGAACTGTGAAATCAACTATGATGAATGTGGCCATGGATATTGCGCCAATAATTCCACGTGTATTGACCTGATCGCAGACTACGAGTGCATCTGTCCTCCGGGCTTTGCTGGTGAGTCATCATTTTCATACTTTAGGCTTCAGTGAACACGCTGCAGATTGATGACTCTTAGGCACTGATAAAAAAGTGGTCCCATCGTCTCGTGAAGGGGCTCGTTCGCCGATTTCAGGAGAAAGAACAAACTTAACCGATATACAGACACAGGGAGAACACGGAAACTCCACACAGAAAGGTCCTGACTGGGAATCGAACCCAGGACCTTCTTATTATGAGGCAGCAGTGCTAACCAATGCATCGCCATGCAGTGTTAAATATCAAAATTACTAAGCAATATATTACCTTTTTTACCTGCCACTTTTACATTTTAATGTGGTATGAATTTAACTTTCATGTAACCTCACTATTAAGCGTCTATTTGTGTCCTGGGACGCTATAAGCAGATTGGAAACTGCTAATTAAGACCCGTCCCTTTGGCATTGTAAACAAATAAGTGATGAACGCTGAAGGCACGAAGAATCCTCAGTTGTGTCCCGGCGCGACCCCGAGTGGCTCCATTACCGGACACGCGCGCACCACATCACGCCAGTTCATCACGTTAACGGCTGCCGTGCTCTGCGGTCAAACTCATTTGTGTGACAGATTATTGAGACGCGTCGTTATGTCGGCGCGGCGATGTGTTTTCTTTCTCTGGCTTCGTCGTGATTAACACAGACGAGCTCAGCTAACAAGGCTAATTTCCCTTCCAGGTAAGAATTGCTCCATGTCGCTGTCGGGATCGTGTTCGTCAGATGGAGAGGTCTGCAAAAACGGAGGCACTTGCACCCAAAGCCCCGATGGAGGAGTGCACTGTATTTGCTATCCAGGTATTTTACATTTGAAAGTAAAGTAGATTTAGAAATATGAGTTAAGCTATAGACACTTTGGCAATTACTTAAGTCTTCCATTCATAAATGTGGACACAGAGTAGAACAGAGGCTATAAAGTCATTAAAACCTAAGTGCATCATGGGCTCTTCTGGGTCTATTATACATCAATCCCTCTTGCAACCCTTAATGTATGTGAAAAACATATTAGTGTTGTTGATGACTGTGGGAGTAGCAAAGCAGCTTTTACCTCAAAGTGAATACCATCGGAAAGCACACGTTCAAATCCACTCATTAGTTACAATCGGCGAAGACGCAACACACACACACACACACACCACGGCGGTTTAATTTTTATTCCAGGGTCTGTACTGCTGCTGAAATCCCTCCTTTAGTGCTTCATGCTCTGCCTGGATATAAAACATGCAAATCAGCAGGGAGGCAAAACACTGGCACCAACAGCATTACTTGAAATGGCAATCTGTGATGTGTGCCAGCCGTGGGAGGGCAGGAGGATACTGTACACAGCGGCGCACATCAGCCTCTCCTTTGATCCCTCAATTTACAGGATACCGTGGCAATGACTGCTCCTCATCTGTGAACCAATGTGTGTCAAATCCGTGCGACCCTGAGGGGACTCTCCTGTGCGAAGAGCTGGCAGATACTTACAGATGTGTGTGTCAACACGGGTACACGGGGCCGCGCTGCGAAGCGCTCGCGAGCCGCTGCGTGGACGGCCTGTGTCAACGCGATTCGCCGTGCGTCGACCTGTCGAGAGGGTTCAAGTGTGATTGTTTGCCAGGTAGGTCTGCCATATGCTTTCATGCGTCAGATGGAGGCAGGTCTTCAAATGAATCATGTACACGGGCGGCGGTTTGATGCTTTCCCTCGATCAGCTCCCCTCTGTGGGAGTCTAATCTCTCTGGCCTAAAGCAACAACCCATAACAGTCTTATGAAATGTGTAAGTCAAGGCTCAGCTCATCACTTTGTGCACTGACTTCAAACAGAAATGTGTCTCTTTGCCCATTTAGGAACCAGCTGGCTTTTATACAAAGAAATGGTTTATGACCAAACAATAAACCGTTATGGCACAGAAGACCTTATAGTTTGTCAGTTTCATGTTGGCGTCAGCATTTGTCTTCAGTTGCACCAGTTCATACAGAATTCTAAACAGTACAAATGAGGTAACTATGAAGAAATAAGTCACAATTCAATCCTTGGGGCAATTTAGGTTGACACAGAACTCCACACAGAAAGGCCCTCCTGGCTCAGCCCGGGAATCGAACCCAGGACCTTCTCATTGTGAGGCAGCTGGACTAACCACTTCACCAAGTGCAAAATTAGATTGGTTCAAAGTAAGGAGCAATTATAAAAAGCCTCCCATTTAATTGTATTCATCATAATTTAATAAACGCAGGTGCAGGTTTGCTTTAAAGTCCGATTTTAAATCAACTGTTGACTTCAGCAGAAAGTTATTTTCACAGACAGTGGTTGATGTCTCGTGTTGTTATGACTGGCAATGTTGTAAAAATCAAACAAATTAAGTTTCCAGTGCTTCACATGTTAAGTTGAATGCTTTCTTTCTCTCTGCAGGTTTAACCGGCCAGTTTTGCGAAGTAAACATTGATGATTGTGAAGAACAGCCCTGTGGAGTCCTGAGTGTTTGTGAGGACACTCTGAATGGCTACAATTGCTTCTGTGCACCAGGATTTATTGGTAAGTGAAAGCTATTTGAGGCTATTTGAAGCTGTTCTTTGGGAGCTAAAGTGACATTTTATTCACGGAGGCGATGCAGTTTGTCAGCACGTTGTGCGCCTTCCATACTTTTCAGGAAACAAGTGCGAGATTGAAGTGAACGAGTGTCTCAGCCAGCCCTGCGAAAACGGCGGCTCCTGCGTTGACGAGCTGAACTCATTCAGCTGCCAGTGTCCTGTCGGAGTCACAGGTATTTCATCTGCATCCCACCATGACAGCGTTTGTTTGCACGGCGCCGCTCGGAGCGATAAGCACGCGCCATCTCATTATGGACTTTGAATACAGATCAAAACAAGACTTTTTTAGAATCTCTCTGTGACGGCGGATGATTTAGGAAAATAGAATTCATGTAATAACACAGTAAATACCGTATTGCACAAATGTTTGTCTGATTTTGTCTCAAGGCAAAACATTTGGGCACACTGTTGTTATTTCTCAATTTTTTTTAATTACCTTTCAAATTCTGGGGCTGCAGTTGTCTCAAGTTGTGTGAGATGTTCTTGTAACCGTGAGTCTGTGAATTGCACATTCGTTTATCCTGCTCATCCTGTTAAAAGATAAATCATTCTATAAATTAAAAGGGAGCAATAACATACAATGAAACATGTTGTATGATGCAGGCTTTAATCCCTGAGGTCACGTGTTATTTATATGATATGGAGCAGATGAGCGTCTGAATGCTTCAGGAAAAGTTGGACGTGTTCGGCCAAGCTGTGCTCAGCGTCTACTCGCTCCAAATGCGTCTTCCAAAGTCTGCTCGGCCAAATGTTGATCACTTTCTGTGTCCATGCCAACTAACTGCTGCGCAACAAGAGTGCAGTATATTGAGACATACCATAAACAGCTTCAGCCACCTCTACAGCCAGTATGTCCGTCCTTGAGATGTAGAGGGACTGATGCGGTTTGATTTGGGGTTAGAGAAATCAAAGGGGTGAGACAACTCTGTCAACAGAGTTTCTCTTGTATTTTTTCCCCTCAAACTACAGCTATGAATGTGGGCCTAACTATATCCAGTTTTTATTATATTCCTTTCCAGCATAACACCCATACTCAATGGAGAACTTGTTATATAGGGGAAAAGCAATATTATGTCTGTGTGGGAGGTGATGCTTAATAACTTGATACCACCATTTACACCAAATCATTAACTGTTCACTTGGAATGTTATTGTAAAAACGTCTTTCATGAAATTCAATTTTCATTCATGAGTTTGAAGTTTTCAAGAACAGATATTCTGGTGCGTTTAGCAGTTTTAGAAAGGTTTTGCTTCCAGTCGAGCTTAAAAGTTGTTGAAAAATGAACAACTTATCTCTGGGACAGGAGCAGGGCAGGGCTTCTCCCTGTGGGAGCGGGAA
Organism: Pseudorhombus dupliciocellatus; assembly: GCA_016785235.1. Lineage (NCBI taxonomy): Eukaryota > Metazoa > Chordata > Actinopteri > Pleuronectiformes > Paralichthyidae > Pseudorhombus > Pseudorhombus dupliciocellatus. Next base: position 971,655 of record JAFBJW010000258.1, read on the forward strand.
TATCTCCTCCACATTTCTCGGCAATTAAAAAGCACATCGCAAAGTCATAATAAGAAATCCTTGGAGGAACTTAAATATCTAGTCAGGCCATTTAATCTTAGCACCGTGTGTGAAAAGTTCCCTGAACCCGCCTGAGCTTGAAACCAAAATAAATTTAATGAGGAATTAGTATAGAGAAAAGAAGAACTAAGGGGAGACTTTGTAATCTCATACAGGGAAAATCAACTGTGGAATCATCAAATTCCTCTTCATGGACCCATCGATCCCAATCCGTCCTGAGGATGTAGGTCGCCTGGCCGTGTGAAACCAAAGAGGAAGTCATTCTTAGAGCACCTGAACCTGAGCTCAGCCCTGAGCCACACGGGAGGTGATTAGGTTGTAAAAGCAGCTCTGTCCTTTATAGACCAGAGAGGAGAACAAAACAAATACTGTAATTGCATAACATGATGCCATAGTTCAAAGACCTCCTCCGTTGGTATTTCACAGACCATAACAGCCTCTTCCAAAGCTCGCAGTGACGACGAATGTCTGAAATAGCCTGAATCAATCCGTCTCCTGACTTGGTTTGTGTGCATCCAGTTGGGGTTGTGTTTTCAGAGACATGCACAAACCGTGCTTTGTGTGAACTACACTATGTGAATATACTTTGGAGAGTAACACACCAATCTCTTTGCAGTTGTTGTTTCCAGAGGAACATCTGTGCAGCCGTTAAACCCTCTGGATTTAGAGCCCCGTGATTGTTGAATATTCAAAACCAAGTATCATTGTCAAATGAATTTCGCCTCTGTCGTAGAACGTGCGAGCGGAATGCGTGGTGGAGTTAATTTTTGTGACAAGTGTCGGGAATACTACAACCGAGGGATTGGCGGTGTCACGTGCGATAACGTTTGAAATTGTGCACCGCGTCAAACAGAACGCGCAGTTTACTGAGTGGAGGGGAAGTTGAAAACTGCGCCAGTCAGATAACGTTATTAGTCAAAGCTGCAGCGTGACTCTGAAATGTCATGTCTTTGCAGGGGACCACTGTGAAGTCAACATAGATGAGTGCATGTCCTCCCCCTGCCTGCACAATGCCACTTGCGTTGACCTTGTTAACGGCTACGGGTGCGTGTGTCCGCCTGGATTCACAGGTCAGTGGAACGTAGCTTCTAATGAACACGTGAGTTTCAACCAGGACTAAAATCTTTGATGTTCACAGGTAAAGTTTCTAGTTCTATAATGACCCTTGTAGACTTGTGGAATAAATCTGAATTATTATTATTATTTTTTTTCATGGAGGAAAGATTTGTTATCAGAGGAAATGAATGTGTATTTAGTAGAATCAGGAGCCAAAGAACGGTGCAAGGCCATCTCCACTTACAGTGAGGAGAGTTTTAATGAATCACTCGGATTAAATAGGTTTCATCAGGTGATTAGCAACTCTGAATCTAATCTGGGCACACACATTATAAATGCCAACGTTGGAGAGAGAACAGCAGCGCCCACATGCAAAGGCAAGCTCAAGGATCCCGCAGTGTGTGCGTGACACTGAAGTTACAAGCATTCATTTTGACATCTGACTCTGGTTGAAGGACAGTCCAATCACAACTCAGCGTCCAGTGAGAAAGCTTTCATCCTGCGTTCATGTGGAGGTTGAATAACGGGACAAATGAGATCCCGACGGGGGAAATTCACTTGAACTGGAGTAACAACAACAGTTATTTTCATTCATTTAGCGTCTTTTACAAGCGCCTTACACAACTTTTATTCCCCCAATAATGTTTTAACGATTCATCAGATTCAATTATTGATCTGCCTGTCACACCAGATCCACTGTCTTTAGTATTTTGTATCATAGAAATATTAGAAAGTGGAGTCCAGGCGTTAGTGCAACACTAATTCAAGCATCCGTGTTTTCTTTTACGTTCTGACTTGAAAGCTCAAGATGTGAGCATAACGCCCTCACCGCTCAGCAAACAGGAACGTCTGAGGAGCGTGTGGATTTAAGCTGAACTTAGTCGCAGGTCCTGAGAGTTGGATATTCAGACCCGGTGGGGTTTAATTATGTTTGATGACGCTCTTGCTGAAAATGGCGGTAAATATTTAATGTGCCGCGTGTGCTGGGCGGCAGGAGAGCCCGCTGCCGTCGTCGTTATTCCTCCTGTGTGGCAAAAGGCGAAGACGAAGCGGCCCGCGTGTTTGCAGCCAATTAAAACCACAAGCTTCACACAAATTGCACAATCACTCGTGTGCTGTGCCGGAACAACAACAGGTATGTTTTTAAAATGAAGTCAAATCATCAGCAGCAGCTCATCAAAGCCAAACGCTTTCATTCTGAAGTCTCACGGCGTAATTGTTTCCCCACATGCGGCGCGACGACGCCAGCTGTTTAAAGCAAAAAAAGATGAATAATGACTCGGGGTTAAACAAACCTGTAACAGTCAAACATAGAAACAGCAGTTGAATTGTTTCCTAATATGTTCTAATAATTCCCACAGAGCCTGATTCGCAGAGCATAACAAACAGCAAGGCGGGCTACAGTGCGTTTTTTTTTTTTCAGCCAAAGGACTGGTTCACTGGAGGCTGTTCTGGAGAAACGTGTAATGTGACTGTATCAAGCGTGAAGTTTTGACAAGCTGCCGTTAAAGAAAGAAAATTCCAGTTTATTCAACTCACTGCAGCACAGCGATGTGCTCCAAAATGTGCAGCTGCAATAAAAATAAAATACGTCTTTAAAGGTCTTCAATACATTTCGACATAGGCTTATTCCTCTACGGGGCCGTTCCACCTCAGATATAGGGAAGTTTGGGGAACTCTTCATATCTGCTGCACTCGACTAAGTTCATTAATTATCGTCTTTAATAATAGTAAATGTCACTTGATGGAACTCTGTTGGGTCAGTTGGAAAGAAAACACAAAATGTAAAATGAATGAAATTCTTATTTTTAGACAGGTGGTTATATGAAGATCAATACAGAGCAACTTGTTCAGTTCTAAATCAGGTTTCACAAAATCCTTTGTTTTGTAGTCTCCTGAGAAACAAAAATGTTTTCATCTGAACTGCAGCGAGCAAAGGTTTTTTTTTTTTTCTCTCTCCTTTGTAATTATTTTCTGGATCTTTATCCTCAAGATATTGTGACTTCACATTACTTGGAATCTCAGATTTGTTTTCTTCAGTTTAGCCCTCACAGTCCATCACAGCCGTGTTATTATTTCTAAACCGCCAACCGTTAAGGTCAGCGACCTGCCGGCATGAGGTGCCGCATCCATCAATACCCGTGTTCTTCTCTGCCGCAGGTACAAGGTGCGAACTCGACATTGATGAGTGCGCGTCGTCTCCCTGCAAGAATGGAGCCTCTTGCATTGACCAGCCTGGGAATTACTTCTGCCAGTGTGTGGCTCCATTTAAAGGTAATGAGCGCTGAGGGAACAGAAAAAAAAAAAGCAACGTTAATTAACCTTCGCATAGTATTTTTTTCACCTGTCTGAACTCGCTTCGCATGTCGCAACCAAGTGAGTACATCTGCTTTTGTGATCTGTGGTTACATCAAGGAAACTAATTAGAAAAAGATATAAGCTGTGATTAGTATGTGTGTGCAGCACACACGTTAAACTCATCATGCTCACATTTCTATTAGATGAACTATTGAATCAGTGTTTGTTTACAAAATATGCATATTATTTTCATAATGTCTTTAAGATAAGTGATGGCGAAATTTGTGTTTATACACATTGATAATATGTATGTTCCAGACAGTTTTTTTAAATTATTATTTACTGGGATGGATTTTTTTTCTACCATTAAAAAAAAAAATCTATAACATTTGAATTTAATCAGTGGTTGTTTTTTACCACATGGTGGTAAAATAAAATGAAGGGTTTTGCTAACTGCTGTGGTTCCTGCATAAATACATAATTAAAGTTGCAAAATTATTGATCATTGTTCATAAATGAGCAGCTTTTTAACATTTAATGTCTTTATTTTTTATACGTTTTGATATTAGCACAGCTTTTTATGTCATGTCATTTTCCAACCGCTTATCCGTTACCGGGTCGCGGGGCTAGCCGCCCACGACCGCCACCCAAATCACATTGCACCAGTCCCTTCTGAGACCTCCTGCGGGTGGTGAGCCTACTGGAGGTGGGTCCTCGTCTGGGAATCGAACCCCGGTCTTCCGCGTTAAGGCGGAGATACTCATCCACAATACTAACGAGGAACAGCTTCTTATAAATACTGTAATTTACACCTGAACACAAGCCTTTTGACATGACTAAAGATTGACTCTTTTGACTCTACCAAAGCATCAGGTAAAGCTGTGCTTCTGGAATTTCACAAGATCTCAAAACCACCTGTCTTTGATAAATATAGAGAAACATTGGTCTAGACAGACTCTCTCTCCACACAGTCATTGAAACAACCAGTCAAAAGGGACCACGGTCAAAAACCTGAGGAGCACTCTGACACATCTAATGAGCTTTTCAGGAGTCAGGGCTGTACTTCACCATCCAGGCTTTAAAGCGGAGCGGCCAGGAGATCATTTCTGCAAGAGACACAGAGCGATTCTCAGCGCTGATGGAAATGAAAATTGAAGTTTTCAGCTGTAATACCAAGGGCCGTAGGAAGTGTGGCAGAAATGAGGCCCAGCTGATTACCCCACCTTTTCTATTGTTGGGCGATGTGGAGGTCGCTCCATGACGTGGTTCCCTTTACTTGAGTCAGTGATGGACAACTTCAGCCGGATTACCCATTTTACTCTCGGTCACACTGAGGATTTCCGCTGTTGTGTCAAAGCCTCGTGTTATTAATGAGTCTCATAATAAAATCAGTCAGCAATTCATGAGTTCTCCTGAAGATCTGAAGCAAACATTAATTCATCGTCTTCTCTGATGGAAAGCCCGAGCTTGCCGACGCTCTTTGAATCCACGAACCCTCACATCTCCAGGAAAAACTCTGGAAAGCGTCCGGTCATTTCACTCAGGGTTTATTCTCAGTGCTCAGCTGCCCATTACAGTACATAATGTTGTTCACTGCTGAGTTTATGACTGGAGAAAATACCAAATGTCAATATTTCCTCCAAATGTTTGATGTGATAAACAGACACGACCAGTGGGAAACTTTCTGAACTTGTCAAATTCATAAATATCTCACGGTCTCATGCTGCTGCAAATTAGCCACTGGTTACATGCTGTATACTGTGTGTGTGTGTGTGTGTGTGTGTTAGGGGGAATGTCATATTCATTTTATTCTCAACTTTTTATCCCCTGTGAGTCTGTTGGACAGAATCGATCCTTTCTACCTGCGCACGCTCTTTCTTTGTTTCCCTCCGTCATAACTTTGTTATTTGTGCTTGAGAGGAGTGTGTGTTTTTTCAGCAGATGTTTTCTTTTTGACCCGAAGACACTGGCACCGGTTTGTTTGTACAGTTGTGTTTTACTGTGTTGTTTGCCAAGATGAGAACACACAAAAATCTTAACTGTGCAAATGGTAATTTGACACAGCACACAAAACACCTTTAGTGATCTGAGAAAATTGCAATTGATAGCTCCAAAAGTCTAAATTTGACCTCAAACTTGTTTTGATTTCTCTGTGATCTGCGGGAAAATGTGAAGATTATTTCTGAAACGCTTTTCTTTTTTTTTGAACTGTGCATTTCTTTGCCTCTCTCCAGGACATAATTGTGAGTTCTTACCCTGTGAGGCCAGTAATCCCTGCGAGAACGGTGCAGTGTGTGTGGAGGAGTTGGATCAGGACCATTTCCCTTTGGGATTCCGCTGTCACTGTCGCCGGGGCTTCACTGGCCCCCGCTGTGAAATCAATGTGGACGAGTGCAGCTCGAGCCCCTGCTTTCACGGCTTCTGCTATGATGGTATGAAACGGCCTATCACACCACTGTGCTTAATGACAGACACGGGAGATGGAGGCAAAGCTTCCCTCCATCTCTTTCTCTCTCTCTTGCACGAACACACACAAGGATATGTCAGATTTTGTTTTGCTCACTTACAGCCTGACAGGCAGTTTTCAATTGGGTCACCACTGCAGCTAATAAGGTTGTTATGAGAGTGGAGTTATTCCATCTGATGTGGGGATCTAGGACATTACCTGCTGGCCCAGGCTTGATTAGTTTCCCTAAGACAACTGAAGAAAGAGAATCAATTATGCATCACTGACTGTAGTGTTGCGATTTGAATAATGGATGATAAATGACAAAATCAATATGATGACTATGGATTTTTTATTTATTTATTTATTTTTTACAACATTCCACATCCAGCAGATGAATACTCTCTAAGAGCAAATATATACCCTACATTTAAAATTGGTAGCTGCACAAGTACGCTTAAGTATTTCTTGTTGGTTCTATTCAAGCTACGATACTCGACTATACTTTCCGGTTGCAGCATATTTGTCGTGCAGCAGTCACCTCGCGGCCTTTGTTTGCATTCCTGACATCTTTCCAGCGTCTCATGCCGGAACAACACGGCGATGGCAGTGGATCGCTGTCTGAGAGCATCCCGTCCTTCGCCGCGCTACTGATGAGCCAGCTGTCCCGGCTAATCTCGAGTGCAGCCAGTTCGCCTTAGGTTATCGAGGCAGGCCTCTAGGACCTATTGGCCAGTGCTCGGCAGCAGCCCGCCAGCCGCCGGGGAGAGCACTGCGCAGCCACAGTGGCTGAGATGAGTAATGCTGCTGCCACCCAGGACCTAAAGCATTTAATGAGAGTAATAGCAGCTACACGCACCAAGACAGAGTGACAGCATAGATTACGTGGTAAATCTTTGGGATAATGAAGAATCCTGGGACCCTGACTGGGGAAGTAATAAATTCTCTCCTGTAAGAAGTGCAATTACCTCTGTCACTGGCTGCCTGTACACCAGTGTTGTGTTAGAGCAACAGAATGATGCATCCCTCTTTAACGTCATTAATAATATAACACAGGAAGGAATGCCTGATTAGATGTGGGAGATTCAAACTTGTGATGGAAGAAATTGGCACATTTGTAACATCTGAATAAAGAATGGCCTTAAGCCGACTCTCCCTTTTTGTTGCGCTGCCTTTTTTGTTTTTGTTTTGTTTTGTTTTGTTTTTTTTTTTTTCTCGCGGCTCCCTCGCCAATTGTGTTGAGAGCCGGAGAAAACAAATGACCGGGCTTCGGAGGCTTTCATTGTGAAAGAGTGGGACAGACAACGGGCGGGGAGAAGCGGAGGACTCGGTGGCCGACTGGCAGACAAGTTCATTTAAAGACGGTTAGTGTGTCCAGCTCTGTCAGAGTGATGGGAGGGAGGCGGCGCCCGTCACATAGATTTAGCGAGAGCAGGTTTGACTTATACAGCAGAAGACATTTAATTTAACTGCGTTATCCATTAAAAAAAAGTGAATCACAGTGGGTGATTATCCTTTATGCTCGTCATCAGCATTTACCTGTGTTGAGATGTGGGGCCTACTGAGAGTTGGCTCGAATGGATTTATGATGCCCGCTGCTGTAACTGTCCGCTGGTCTCCTTTCAGTCGTGGACGGCTTTTACTGCCTCTGCAGTCCGGGCTACGCCGGGCCGAGGTGTGAACAAGACATCGACGACTGCGCGAACAGTTTGTGCAGCGCCAACTCCGTTTGCAAGGACCTCCATCTGGTGAGTAGACACAGTTTTGGATCGGCAGTATAACACCAGGGATGTAATGGCTTTAAAATAACCCAGTTAGTAACTCAATGGAGAGTTTTTCATAAAATATTGACGGGCCCGGATCACGTCAGGTACTGCTGCCCATTACCTTTGATGACTGTCATGCAGTTAATGTTAAGAACGCTCCCTGCCGCAGTAAAATGCAAACAACCGCACAACAACGCCGATACTGGCGCATCGTTAAATAGAATAAAATATGCCGATATGACTCTGGGGTGTACTGCGGGAAAACAACAAGCAGGTGTGAGTGCAGGTGTGTATCTGGCACATTTTAATGCTCTTATGGGAGATTTGTCCTGCGTCAGGAGACGCTGCTGTGTTTTAAGTTTCAGGTGTCTGGGTGTAATAAGGTAAAGACTAATAGTGTCTAATAAATGCACCTCATTATCACACAATAGTCAAATTGTGCCAATTATAACAATTACACCAGTCATGCCATTTTGGCCTGAGACGTTAATGTGCAAAGGAAAGAAGTATGCTTGAGACGAAAAACACAGAAGTTAACGATTCAGTGTGAAATGTGTGATCTTAAATTCATGGACTGATTCAGCTGCACGTGGATAAAGTATTTTGGTTTCAGCTGGATCCATCTGCTGTTGTCTTTTCTCATAAATCTCCTCTTTTTCACTTCAAATCACCCACAAGTATAAAATTTTGTATATTTTATAAGAAATACTTCAGCTTTGTGGATACTGTGTATTGCCAAATCTCCTCCTATTTTTAGATGTATCTGTCACATTAGATAGTGAGAGGTTGTGTTTTAATAATAATCATATAAAAATACATAATATTTTTCCAACATAAAAGAAAAACAATTAGACAAAATCTATAAACAACTGAAAAGCTAAAATACAGAAAATGGTGTTTTAAAAATAGGATGCATATGAAAACATATGATGTGAAGGTTTCTTTTCTAAATAGACAAGTATTCAAACAGTACTTCTTGGTACTTAACAGATACACAAAGTCCAGGTGTCAGAATTTGTATGAGGACATTTCTGTGTTATGTTGGATCTGTGTGTGGGCATTAAGAGACATTACATTCTGTCCGCCCCTCTGCTGAACGTTCTCCATTCCTGGTGCCGTTCCCAGCTTTGTGAAGCATGTGTAGGCACAGACAGGAAATTTAGGACGCCTCTGACGAACGTCAAGTGCAGAAATCGGCCCCTCGTAGGATACGGTTTGTCGCCTTTCAGAAGAATGCGCCACATTTACAGCACAGCTTATTACCCCCCACTTTACAGCGTCATGGTGAAGGTGATGCAGCTCCGTCTGTGTATTGTATTTCATCAGTTGGAAATTTAGAATAAACAAGAGCCTGGTGCGTTTGCCTTTCAGCTGCAAGGTCAGTTGACTCTGTGAGTTGATTTTCTGAATGACTTCTTCAGAGTATAGGATTTCTGTTTATGCCGACACGCACACTTGGGCTTAAAAAAAAGCATTTTTAGAGTTTTGTTTTTTTTCCAGACGCAGCTCCACTTCTGTAGTTATTCAAGTGTTTTTTAAGCCAATAACATTGATCTGTTGCAGCTGCAAAAAGGCCCAGGGAGCAGCATGCTGCTCACAAACTGTGCAATGACTACCAGGGGCCCTTTTTCCCAACAGCTGCTTTTTTGCTAACAGATTGCAGCAGAGAAACAGATGTGTCATAGATAAAGTCTTTGGGTTTTTATTTTAATTCCGACAAAGACAAACAACTTGTAGTTTGCAGCTCACGCGCTGATGTTCAGGTATAAAATAAGTCTGTGCTCTTGAAAATGAGTGCACTGTGCATGTGAGGAGGGTGAGGTCTATTTAATGGAAAAGCTTTTGCTTTATTTGTGACACCTGGGCCCAAACGGTGAGAGGCGAGACAGGTGTTTATTCAGACATGTATTGTAGAACCTTTCATAAGTCATTTCTGTAAAGTTTCAAACTTTAAACTTTCTCAGTGATGCTCTGAGCTCTCACAGTGCGACAAACTGAGGGAGCTAAACTTTCCTCTTCAATGAAGTCCAAACCAAAATAAGACTGTGACTCATTATATCATCTCAAACAAAATTTAGTCCAACCTGAAGATGCTAATGTTCAGGTTCTGTTCATTACAGGCATGAAAACACTTTTCAAATATAATTCTGGAGTTGAGAACGCAGCACAGGAACGCACACATTTCAGAATATCATGAAAAACAAATGCTCCTGCTCTCCAGAAACACAATGTCGACTTTAGCAAATTGTCCCAGGGTCCTGTTCAAAACACTCTAATTTTCCAGGATAAACCAACTGCATTAAATCAATTATTTTCTAGCAGTGTTTTTGTATTTGCACTTTCCTCACCATCAGCCGCAGCTCATTATTCAAATGGGGCCAGTTTTTTGGACCATAGTCTTGTTTACAGAGCAGCTATTCCTCTCTCTGAACACTGTCCCACTGAGCTTTAGCTTATTTTGGAGGATCGTGGTCCCTGAAGGTGACTTAGCAGCAAAAAATGAGATTATGTTCTATTGCCAGGGGTAAGGAATCGGAGTCTCCTGGAGGTATCTAATTCATCACGAGATGACTGCATCCCCACCCCCACCACCACCACCACCACAGGGCCCCGCCGTGTACAAATTATATCAGACAAAGTTTAACGGCTCCCCTCCAGTGTAAGAAGTACAGATTAGCAAGAGTTCAGCCAGCAGCAACCCAGGGCCTGTTTGTTGGACTGGATGCTGGCACTGAGGAATCCTAAAAAAAAAAAAAAAAAAAACCTTGACCATGCAACCGCTGCTCATCCTGTATGCAGACAGGAATCTGACTTAAACTGGCGCTTTGGAAACAAATAGACAACACGGCATTGATCTTTCATGTCCTGAGTAATTGGCAGAATGCAGACTGCGGGGATGAAATACAGGAGGGGATTAGCAGAGGAGCAGGAGCTGGATATAAGCTGTGTACATAAACACACGTGAAACTTTCATAATTTGCATTAGAAGCAACATATTCACTGGCGGTCTCCTGACAGATGCTTATGAAACCCATGCAAATAAATATGCATTGGCAATGATGCATGATTGATTATAAAAGCCTGTGCCATACACTTTGAATGGCAAGAAGAAAAAAAACAACAAAAAAACAGAAGGGCGGGGTGGCAGACTGCTCTTCCACAGTTTAAACAGATTTCCACTGGACAGAACTTGGTGTGCTGAACATTTTTGAGGGTACAAAGCACTGCTACATTTCCTCTCCCAAATGCAACAGGTATAAATAGAGAATGCTCCATAACAACATAATTAGCAGCTTCTATATGCACAGCATAGTGTTTAAAATCATAGACTTTACCTCAAATCACTGCCTCTGTTTGTCAGTCTAATAAAGTTTCCCCCGTTCTGCTCGTATTGCAGAGTTATGAGTGCGAGTGCCATTCCGGCTGGGAGGGGCAGCACTGCCAACAAGAAATAGATGAATGTTTGTCACAGCCCTGCAAAAACAACGCCACCTGCACGGATCTCCTCAACGGCTACAAGTAGGTGCACGAGCCGGCGCTCGAGGGCACCGTCCTTGCGAGGTGCGCTTGATGAATTCAGGTATTTAAAAAAAATAAATAAATAAGCCGTGCGGGGATGGCAGTATGTCCCTCCACTGGCAGCGAAGATAATGAATTGCAGATGGCAGGTAAAACAAATGAGTCAATCAATTGCTCACAGCATGAAAAGGTTTCAGGGGATCCGTGACTCATTGGAGGGAAAAGCTGGTGTGTCTGCTTCAGCTAATGCCCATGCTCTCCCGCTTGCCCACCTACCCACCCGCTGGGGGGACTTCAAACTGCTTCAGGTGAAAAATCCAGGGGGGGGGGGGGGGGGGGGGGGGGG